>JAYKKH010000027.1:0-100000 GCA_036507275.1 Sicyos edulis | reverse complement strand
ACGGGCCATGTGACCCTCTCTACCACAACGGAAGCACAATCTAGGTCCAGCCGACAAGTTCCGGCGTGGGCTTTCCCACAAGTAGCACAAGCGGAAATCGCTCGGGTCCTCCTCTCTTGTCGAGCCGAAACGGACCGGAGCTCTCCGTGATCTCTCGCTTCGAATCGCCCTTGGCGGCGCTGCCGCCTCCCGAAAAGTCAAACTTTCTCTTACGCCCCACAATTTGGGACGGGACGCCGAACAGAGCGGCAACAACCCGCTCAGCAGGATACTTCCCATTATAGATCGTGGCCAATCGGGATGACCTTCTAGCATAAGTGTCGGGGGCACGAGCCACGACATCTGGGAAACGCCCCTGCCTCAATCCGATATGAACTTCCGAATCTTCACTCTGGGGTGGCAATCAACCGAGGAGCAAAATATCCATACTCGAGAACTTGCGCTCATATTCCTCGATGGAATCGTAACCACGCTTGTGTTCTCGAAGAGCTCCACCATCTTCTCCCGAGCCTCATCACCGATGAACTTTACCTTGAACTCACCTTGAAGAACTCCCAAGTAGCGGGTGGAGACCCACCGGTCTCTCGCTCAAGGTGGACTCCCACCACCATCTCATTGTGCCTCCTAGCACATGAGCCGCACATCTCGGCCTCTGAATATCGGGGCACACCATGATCGGGAAGGTGTACTCCGGATGGGCAATCCACAGGCCGCCGCTAACGCATCACCGGTGGCATCAAACTTCTCGAGCTTCCACTTCACGAAATCCTTCACCACCTACCCAATTCCTCGGCACCTCTCGCCATATCTCCGCCTCACACTTGCTCTGCGGAGTGGAGGTGCTCTTGAGCTCTGCTTGAACCAATCGAGTCACCGCTCGATCCGGCTCGGGACTCTTCCCGCCTGCGCTGCCAACAAGGCTCAGGTCTCGCCTCTGGTCACTCAACATGCGACCATAAAAGCCCTCATAGACTCGGCAAACTCGCGCCCGAGAGCGATCTCACGGCGCTTCGATCGCCTCAACGCCCGCTCTAGGCGTAACGAGGAGCTGCGGTGGAATGCCATCGATGTCGGCTTGGGACGATGTCCTGCAGATGTCGATCCGACCACGATACCTCGACCGCTCTCGAACCTCCTCTCCGATGCGGACGGTAGCATCTTGGCGATCTACATCCAAACCAACAACGAATCAAAACACGCTGTCACACCATTCCACAACACCAAACAAGGCATACACTAGATGATAGGTATTGTAAATTCTTAACCCTTTTCCTTTCTAAAACAATAAATCTAGGCGTACACGATGATCAGCTCTGCGATGATCATGGAAAACGACCTACAACAAAAGGTCGGTCTGCAGAATCTATGACTCGAGCTCGATACCAATCAGAAAGACCCGACCCAAAAGGGGGCTCTAAATGGGCCTTTACCCCAATGCATGTAGTGAAAATAAAAGATATAGTGAAAACTACATTTCGGATCCCAAGTAAAAATGAAACATTCAACAACCAAAACATACATTTCTAAAAGCATACTCGATCGGAGATTTATTTAAACCGTTAAAACAAACCACAAGTACAAATATGCTTTGGAATCCATAAAACGTAAGAAAACATCCCGGGGCTCGGTGCCCGCCTACATGCATTCGGGGAAAAAGAAAAGTCAAGAGTCATGATAAACAAAATAGAATAATCGAGATGACAAAGCAGATTCCATGATCACAAACCCTCCTTCACCCATCCTGTCTCCCGCCTTGATTACCTGTGGAAAACCACGCAATAAGGGTGAGTAACGAATTACCCAGTAAGAATCCCCAACCGTACAATACGATATACATGATCATCTAGAAGAATGTATGCAAGCTATGAGAACAAACACAGAGCGGAGCACATAGCTAAGTCCATACTTGGACCTCGGATGCCATCTCGTGGTCTTAGTCCGGAAAACACCACCATACACTATACGCGCTATACGGAAACAAGTCCCGCCTCGGCGCCTCTCGCCGATACGAAAGGTGCACTAGCTCAAGATCCCGAGGAGCTCTCCGATCGGCGCCAGTAATGAGCGTAAGCGCGCACCGCATGCTCTCGCAAACTCGGGGGTGCCGGGTCTAGTGGCAAGTCGCCTGTGTTCGATCACCATGCCTAACTAAATCTCTCGGATCGGTGTCACCGACATAGGGGTGTGAGACACGGACACGTGAACTATGTCACTGTACCACCGCACCGAGGCTAAGGAACCGGTCGTGGTAGGCTTGCACCGAGAAGCGGTCCTTGCCCTAACAGTGGCAATCAAGGGCTACGGCCAACACGCCGAGGACGTGCCGATCGCCGGGGACGAGGCAATGCCAAGTCATCATCCCGACCGTTGGGGCATTTAACGATCGCCACCCTCACCCAAGATTGCGGGGCCTACCGGTTGGGATAGCTAATCCCTCACGGGGTCCAAGGATCGGAGAAGCAGTCTCGAACGTCCTTGCCATAGATGCAAGGTACTTTATGCATCGGGCCCTGATGATTCTATCTACCTCAATTCTAAACCTTAACAATAATAACGATTCAATCAATGCACCCAATACGTGCTCATCGATACAAAGAACCTAGCATGATACTACGAAGCAAGAACAGATATCGAACATGCTAGAATAGAACAACCTAGCATGGGCTAACATGAGAAACAATACAAGAGATCATGCGATCAGAATTGAAGCAGAGCACCTAGAGATAAACATGCTAGTAATCATACACGAGCATACAAAACAACAATCACAAATATACCGCAGGTCCACACAACCCCTGTAAGAAATCCTTACCTTGGTGGAAGACCGCTACACACAAATCCTAAGTCATGAACAATCCCGAGCTAGCGAGCGGGAACCTAGCAAACCAACAATAATCGGCATCTAAAATATCTAAGCAACAATAGGGCACAGCAAGCTCGGCTCGGGGAACTCACGCGGCGCGACGACAAAAGCTTGGGGTTGCTGCGAGCCGGCACGCACAGCAAGGACGCGCGCGGCGCGCGCGTCTGGCGGCGCGCGCGCGGCGGCGTGCGATGCGACACGCGAGCGGCTTCGGCGAGGACAGCGCGCGCGCGCGAAGGCTCGGGCGAAGGCGCGCGGCGGCGATTCGGCAAGCGGACACGGCGAGGGCGCGCGAAAGCGCCGGGCGAGACCTCTGGCGTCGCGAAGCGACGGGCGATCTTCTGGCTTTGGCGACAACAAGGCTGCGCTGGGACAGATCTGGCGTGCGAGCGACGGGCCGGACGGGCGACGCGGCGGCGAAGCGTCGAGAGCGATGGTGTGCGGGAGGTTCGCGACGGTGGATCTGGCGGCCGCTGTCCGTCCGGGCGTTGGCGTCGCGGCGGTGCTCCAACAGATCTGGGCGTCACGACGATGGTCGCTTTCTCTCGGGTCGCAAACAACACAAACACCCACAACACTCTACCACTTACCTTCGGCCAAAGATCAAAACCAAATGAGGAGATGAAGAGGATGAAGACTTACCCGGAAATGATGATGATCGATCCCAAGGAGATGCAAGGATGAAGAATCGGCAAGGTTATGGAGATGGAGAGCTTGGGCGGCCAAGAGATGTTTGGGAGAAGGAGATGAAATGACCTATTTCTATTTCATTTAACCAAATGCACCAAAACTCCAAAATCCAAGGTTAACTAAGATGTGATGCGAGAAAGAGTAACAAGAGCACCTAATGGCTCAAATGGCACACCTCTCTACAAGCTTCCCGGGGAGACCCGGTTCAAACCCCTGCGGCAAAAATTCCTTTATTTTTACTTTTGCAACAAACCTTGCTCAAACCAAACCACAAACCCCTCCAAAACCTACATAAAACCATCCAATAATTTTAGTAATCGAAAAGACACAAACGACCACGACGGCCCGACCAAATTACCAAATTACCCCTAGGGCATACCTGAAGACCGGAAGAAAAACACTGGGTCGTTACACGCCCAGCGCCGCGCCCGACACAAAGACCTGCGCCAGCGCGCCCCACCACACCACGGTTTGTCTCCGCTTGTCTCGCGGTAGGCTCGTTCGTGTGTCCGTCGCGCCTCGTGAGTTGCTCCCAGCGAGCCCCTGCTTGTTTTATTATATTTGGGCCTTTTGATTGTAATAATTGTTGTTTTTGTTAGGTTCTCGCTAGCTAGCTCTGGTTCGATCGCAGCTTAGGTTTCTTGTGTTTAGAGGTCTTCCGGCTAGGTAAGGATTTCTTCTGGGAGTTGTGTGGACCTGCGATATATTATGTGATTGCTTGATTGTATGCTTGTTTGTGTTTATTGACATGTTTGGTGACAAGTGCTCTATTCTCAATTCCCGACCGCATGATTTCCTGTGTTGTTTCTCATGTTAGTCCATGCTAGGTTGTTTCTTTCTGGCATGCTCGTATCTGTCCTTGCTTCGTAGTATCATGCTAGGTTGGTTGTATTCTTATTGAACACGTGTTGGATGATATTTCTTGTTTGATGATTGCTAAGGCAGGTTAGAGTTGCAGGTAGATAACATCATCCGGGCCGGGTGCATAACGTACCTTGCACCCCGACGGAGGACGTATGAGATGGAGCTCATACGATCCCGTTAGGGAATAGCTAACCCTAACGGCCGGCCCCGCAATCTTGGGTGAGGTGGCGGTCGTTAAATGCCCCAACGGTCGGGATGATGACTTGGCATTGCCTCGTCCCCAGCAATGCGGCGCGTCCTCGCGTGTTCGGCCGTAGCCCTTGATTGCCACCGTTAAGGTAAGGACGGCTTCTCTCGGTGTAAGCCTACCACGACCCGTTCCTTAGCCCGTGCGGTGGTTCAGTGACATAGTTTACGTGTCCGTGTCTCACACCCCTATGTCGGTGACACCGATCCAAAGAATTAGTTAGGCGTGGTGATCGGACATGGGCGGCTTGCCCTCTAGACCCGCACCCCCATAGTGTAAGGGACCGACCGAATGGGGCACTAAATGGGCCCTTACCCCAATGCATGCATTCAAAGTAAAGGACATTTAAAACAGACATGATTTCGATTCCAATTAAAACAAAACATTCAAAATAACCCCTTTAAAAACTAAACAATTTCCACTGGAACTCGTCCCCTGTTTCCAAGCACTGCTTCCAAGATAAATACATTTCCAAAGTATACTCCGATCGAGAGATTT
Organism: Sicyos edulis; assembly: GCA_036507275.1. Lineage (NCBI taxonomy): Eukaryota > Viridiplantae > Streptophyta > Magnoliopsida > Cucurbitales > Cucurbitaceae > Sicyos > Sicyos edulis. The sequence continues at coordinate 94,838 of JAYKKH010000027.1, read as the reverse complement.
CTTAAAATCATTCAAAACATGTCTAGATACAATAATGCTGGAATCCACAAAATATTCGAAAAACATCCTAGGGCTCAGTGCGTGTCACATGCATTCAGGGGAAAATAAAACATAAAGAGTCATAACACAAAATCGAGTTTGATGATCGAGCCCCATGATCACAGCTCCTCCTTCACCATCCTGTCTCGCAACTTGGTTACTGTGGAAAAACCACAATAATAAGGGTGAGTGAAACGAATAAGGGTTACTCAAGAAGAATCCCCAACCGGGGTACAATACGATATACATGGTCATCTCGATGAATGTATGCAAGCTATGAGTATAAACACGAGATAGAGCACATAGCTTAGCCCACACTTGGGCCTCGGATGCCAATTTAAGGTCTTAGTCCTAATAATATCACCACACGTCCAATATATAAGTCGCCCTATACGAGAAACAAGTCCCGGCCTCGGCTGTCTCTCGTCGACGAAAGGTACACGCTCACAATCCCGAGGAGCTCTCCACTGGGCGCCAGAATGAGCGTAAGCATGCACCACGTGCTCTTTGCCGCACCATGGGGGTTGCGGTCCAAGGCAAAGCCGCCCATGTCCAATCCACCACGCCTAACTAAATCTTTGGATCGGTGTCACCGACATAGGGTGTGAGACTGGACACGTAAACTATGTCACCAACCACCGCACTGGGGCCAGGAACGGTCGTGGTAGGCTTACACCGTGAAGTCGTCCTTGCCTTAACAGTGGCAATCGTGGGGCTCTTGCCAAACATGCCGAGGACATGCTTTGGCCGCCGGGGCGAGGCAATGCCAAGTCATCATCCCGACCGTTGGGGCATTTAACGATCCGCCACCCTCACCCAAGATTGCGGGGGCCTACCGCTTGGGTTAGCTAATCCCTCACGGGTCCAGGGGACGGAATGACTTGCTCGACATCCCCGCCATGGATGCAAGGTACTTTATGCATCGGGCCCGGATGATGCTATCTACACCGCAATTCTAACTCGCCCTAGCAAACGACAAACAATTCCATAAAATCCAATACGTGCTCAATAAGAATACAACGAGCCTAGCATGATACTACGAAGCAAGGAATGATACGAGCATGCTAGAAAGGAACAACCTAGCATGGATTAACATGAGAATTAGTCGGAAAAACATGCTAATCGGGAATTCGAATTGAGTACCTAGCTATACATGTCAATAAACACAAACAAGCAATCAATCAAAGAATCACATATAATATCGCAGGTCCACACAACTCCTGTAAGAAATCCTTACCTTGGTCGGGGACGATTTGACACGAAAACCTAAATGGCGAACGAACCCGAACTAGCTACCGAGAACCTATCAATCACAACAAAAAATCACACAATAGGCCTAAATACAATAAAATAAACAAGGCTCACCTGAGAGCAACACACGAGGAGCGACGAACGCATTTAACGGGCCGATTGCATTTAACGGGCAAAGAAATTTGGTGGCTGCGGTGCGCTGGCGAATGAAGGAATGGGCGCAAAAAGCGCTCAGCCGCCGACGAAACAGGCGTTAGCGATGCGGCTCGGCTGGCACGCCACGGCGCACGCGCGCAGACGCGGATCTGGCGAGATGCGCGGCGTGACACGGCGGCCCGGGCCGCGACAATGGCCGCTTCCGTCGAAGAAGGGTCATGAGCTCGCGTCTGGCGCGAAAAGGGAACAAGCGAATTCGGCGAACGAATTGGCGAATTGGGGCGAATTGGTTGGACGAATCACCTTGGCTAGCTGCACTGAACATCACACACACTCCAATCACTTCGACTAGGCCGAAAAACTCGAAATTTTAACAGGGAAGACGGAAACGCGAAGGAGAAGAAGAGAAGGAGAAACTTACCAGCTGCTCACGATTTTGCTTCGGATTTGGGAGAGGAACTCGGTCGAATTGGAGCTGGAGAAAGAAGAAATCGCGAAGGAAAAGTGAGTCGGTCGGAGGAAAATTTCGCGAAGGAAGAAGAAGAAATGGGGAAGAAGCTCGGGCGATTTTGGCTTTTAAATCAAACGCACGAAGACAGGCTAATATACAAGGTGGCGCGTTTAAGATCACAAAAATGCCTGGTGGCTCGATTGGCAACGACACTCGTCTAGCTTCCCATGCGACCCTGGCTCGAATCTCACTCGACGCGCTATTTAATTCCCTATTTATTTTTGCATTCTACCAAGCCCAAATGTCTTCACCAAAATTCCCGATCCTACTCAAATCGACTCATAATTTTTCCGGCAATTAACAAATACAAAACCGGCCCTGCTGGCCCGACCAAAATTACCAAAATGCCCCTGGGCCTCCCGAGAAGACCGGGATGAAAAATTCTGGGCCGTTACAATATTCCCCCCTTATAAGACTTTCGTCCTCTAAAGTCACTTAAGATTGGAACAGATCGGGATACTGCAATCTCATCTCATCCTCCCGCTCCCAAGTGGCTTCCTCTGAACTCTGACTCCTCCACTGAACCTTTACCAACCGGATTTCACGATTACGCAGTGTCTTTGTCTCAAAAGCAAGAATCCCCACTGGCTTCTCCTCGAAGCTCAAATCCTCATTCAGCTGAAAAGGCTCAAAATCAACAATGTGCAACGGGTCCGGCACGTACTGCCTCAACATCGAAACATGAAAAACACTGTGCATTGCCGACAATGGCGGAGGCAAGGCTAATCGATAAGCAACCTTGCCGATCCTCTCCAGAATCTCAAACGGACCAACAAAACGGGGACTCAGCTTTCCACGCTTGCCAAACCTCAAACTCCAAATCTCGACGCCGAACATCGGCGTAACTCTTCTGTCTGCTCTGAGATGTCAACATACGAGCTCTAATCTTCTGCACGGCACCATTGGTCAACTGCAGCAACTCGGGACCCAAAACTCGCCTATCACCAACCTCTTCCTGAAACACGGGGAGATCGGCAACGCTTACCATACAAAGCCTCAAATGGAGCCATCTCAGATCGCCGATCGATAATCGTTGTTATATGCAAACTCCATCGATACAAATCTTTGGTCCCAATCGCCGGAAATCCAACACACAAGCCCTCGAATCACGGTCGACACAATCCTCACCGCACACCGTGATAACAAATGATCTCGCTTCAAAAACAATCTGCGCTAGCCTTTCCACTCCACGGTATAAGTGTCTCTACCGGGGATGAAGTGTGCGCTCTTAGCCAATCGGTCGACTATCACCCAAATCTGAGAGAACTTCCTCGGAGTCCTCGGCAAACCAGAAATAAAGTCCATGGAGATCTCTTCCCATTTCCACTGAGGCACACTCGCCGCAGAACAAACCGGGCCGTGGTCTCGCTGGGTGCCTTCACTTGCTGACAAGTGAGACATCGACTGACAAACTCCGCAACATCTCTTTTCGTACCCATCCACCAGAATGTCTACTTAAGATCCTGATACATTTTGGTACTCCCGGGGTGCCAAGCAAACGGGGAACTGTGGCCCTCAGAGCAACTCTGCTCGTAATCCTGCCACGTCCGGAACACACAATCGGCCTCTGTAAGCCAACCCACTGTCTGGTGAATATACGAAGTCAAAATCTTCTTCAGCACTAACTCTGTCAAACAATCTCTTAAGTGCGGGGTCGCTCAGCTGACTATCAATAATCCGCTGTCTAATCGATGGTCGGATCATCAATGAGCCACTCTGCGAGAACCTCACCCAACAACACTGCAATCTCAACCCGCTCGAACTCTCTCCGTAATCTGGGCTGGGAACTCAACAACACCGCGGAGTGCTACGTCTTCCTACTTAAAGCATCAGCTACAACATTTGCTTTGCCCGGATGGTACAACATCTCGCAGTCATAATCTTTTACCAACTCTAACCATTTCCTCTGCCTCATATTCAGCTCCTTCTGAGTAAACAGATACTTGAGGCTCGATGATCGGTAAACATCTCGAATCCGCTCGCCATACGTAATGCCTCCAAATCTTCATTAAACACCATCTGTTGCCAACTCCATATCATGAGTCGGATAGTTACGCTCATATGGCTTCACCAAGGCGGGAAGCATAAGCAATGACCTTCCGTCTTTGCATCAACACACAACTCAACCCAAACTTGGAAGCATCAGCTGTAAACCACGAAACCACATGTCCCCCCGGATCGCCAACACTCAGTCTTGAAGTCAAACTCGCGCTTGAGCCTCGCAAAGCTCTCATCACACTTATCGTTCCCAAATAAACTCGACACCTTCCTCGCCGGGACGAGTGAGGGGCGAGGCTATGGCGGAAAAGTCCTTAACAAACCGGACGAAGAAATCGCCAAACCTGTAAAAAAACGGCTCCTACGAGCGGACAACCGAAGACAGAGAGTTCCACATACACTCACTGTCTTGCTTCACTAAAGCAACAAGATCAAAATCTCACGGGGTAGCAACAGGGGTTCACCACAAGCTGAACCTCCAAATACCAACGGGCAACTCTCAACTTTCCTGGAAACAGGAAGACAACCAACAGGGCACGAACCATTCGCCCCACGAGCAAACTGACTTCTAGCAATTTCAATCCCCACCTTGGTCAACACCAAGCATCAACTTGTCACCATACTGGAACCAATCCAAACTCTACTCCAAACAAATATTAACTTGCTAGGCTACCAAGACTGCCAACAACTCACCCGAGGCTACAAACTACACGACTTCAACTTGCCAATCAAAACTCACTACTCAGGCTGACTGAGCTCTAGAGAGGCTCTCCACCAACCTAGGGTTCTCCGACAACCCTCGACACCCACTGCCAACTAACGGACTAACAGCCAACTGCCTGAACAACAACAACTCTTTTTTTTTCCAGCATCATAACCATGCTGGCCAACTCAAACTCCTTGGGAACCAAGAGGATCCGAAACGCTACCGAATGCGTCATCCTCCTACTCAGACATCAACCACAACATAACTCCTATCCAAGGAAGGATCTCGAACAACTCTCTCAAATGCATGACGATCAACAAGAAGATCCACGCAACCAAGCTTAGGTCCAACTTAACAAATCTTACCTAAGCAACAACCTGATACCACGAGCATGGTATCCTTGCCACCTCACTAAAGCCTTACAACATCCACCTGGAGTCCAACTTTTCAAAGAACTGAGCACCAGATCCCAAAAGCAAACCCTACTTGGATCTGAAATTCTCGCCACAGAACGAACCACACAAAACACACTTGTGTGCACAACTCCCAACCTTCATTTAGCGATCCAAGACTAACAAATGCTTTTCCCAAAAGCCACACTAGCTCCTGGCAGAGATACAACCAATCAACGGAACACCCAAAGTTCCATCTCCACACGATGCTCGAAGCTGTGGCAACCTTGCTCTACCAAAGCATAACCATGCCAAACCAAACTTACTTTGTACCAAGCCTCTACCAAGGGTGCTTAGCCATAAGGCATCCAACTCCTCTCACAAGGCATCCTACTCACCTCATAGGCATCCAACTCATGGTCCCTCAGCTGGAACCCAAACTTTCTTCTACGATGCTCAACTCTCCTGAGATTTAGGCACTCGAAGGTAGTTGACCGCACTACCAACCACAAAGATCTCTTGGCCTTAACACTAGCGTGAGATGCACGCGCACTAACACTTACCAACCGACAACCTGCTTGACTTACTCAACCTCCAGTAACACTGGGAAAAGGCTCTGGCTCCTCTCGAACCTCCTTTCGCTTGACGTCCTTCGATTACCACTGAACTAGCCCTTTTGCACGACCTCCACAGGTGCAACTACCATAAACGGATCCAAGGCTAAAGGAGTACGCCAAACTCCTGACGGCATAGAACCATCTGCTATGCCCATGCCAAACTCCGGCCTGAACCAGATTTAGTGCCAAAGCGGCACACCAACCAATGCACCTCAAGTGCCACTACTACCAAATCCACATCTCACTACAACGGAGCCAACAAGGTCACAACCTCAAGTGACACGAACTCTGGCAAGGCATACAAGGGCTCATCATCAACAACCATGCCTAAGGCATCTCATCAAGCTGAAGGTTCACAGCCTACTCTTGCATCTCTACATGATGCTCAACAACTCTGGCCGGCTCTCTCAACATGCAGCAGCTAGCCCTACTCTAGGGCTTACCAAAAGAAAAGTGTTCATTTTTACCAAACAACTGAGGAAACCACCAACGGACCCAGTCCGAAGGGAACACTGCTTGCTGCACCCTTAACCACAGGGTTCCGGCTTACTGGCTGCAACCAACAACACTTTAAAGAAGCACAAAGATGCCTCATCAGCCTCCTCGAGGCTACCAACTTGCAACCACTCTCTGGGCAACCAAATAAGCTAACAAGGCTCAATATCAACACTTGAGCTACCCAGGCTAGTCCACACGGGGACGTGCTCTACAAACATCCACATCAGCACAACCATAGCTAACTCCTCTCTTGGAGTGGCATTCCAAGGCAAAGCAGCTCCACCCTCTCACTAGGGGAAAACCATCAACTGGGCCCCAGTTGGTCTATGGGAGTCCAATCTCCACCTCCCTCTGGAACGATGTCCCAGGGCATTCGAATCTACCTGGATACCACAACAAGCCACAACATACATCACACACTGCGGGAAGTTGGCATGATGGCGCTCTAAACCCAAACCAATAACGAGTCAGAACCTGCTCGTCTCCGCTCCACAACACTACACAAGGCATACACTAGATGACAGGTATTGTAAATTCTTAACCCTTTTTCAACAACAAATAGCAAACTTATGCGTACCTGATGACTGTCGGAGTGCTAGTGATCATGAGAAAACGACCTACAACAAAAGGTCAATCTACAAAATTTATGACTCTGAGCTCTGATACCAACTGTAAGGGACCGACCCGAATGGGGCACTAAATGGGCCCTTACCCCAATGCATGCATTCAAAGTAAAGGACATTTAAAACAGACATGATTTCAGATTCCAATTAAAACAAAACATTCAAAATAACCCCTTTAAAAACTAAACAATTTCCACGAACTCCGTCCCTGTTTCCAAGCACCTGTTCCAAGATAAATACATTTCCAAAGTATACTCCGATCAGAGATTTCTTAAAATCATTCAAAACATGTCTAGATACAATAATGCTGGAATCCACAAAATATTCAGAAAACATCCTAGGGCTCCGTGCCCGACTACATGCATTCAGGGGAAAATAAAACATAAAGAGTCATAACACAAAATCAGAGTTTGATGACTGATCCCCATGATCACAGCTCCTCCTTCAGCCATCCTGTCTCGCAACTTGGTTACCTGTGGAAAAACCACAGTAATAAGGGTGAGTAACGAATTACTCAGTAAGAATCCCCAACCGGGGTACAATACGATATACATGGTCATCTCGATGAATGTATGCAAGCTATGAGTATAAACACAGAATAGAGCACATAGCTTAGCCCACACTTGGGTCTCGGATGCCAATTAAAGGTCTTAGTCCGGAATAATATCACCACACAGTCCAATATATAAGTCGCCTATACGAGAAACAAGTCCGGCCTCGGCGCTCATCGTCGACGAAAAAGGTACACTCGCTCACAATCCCGAGGAGCTCTCGATCGGCGCCAGAATGAGCGTAAGCATGCACCGCGTGCTATTGCGAACCATGGGGGTTGCCGGTCCGAAGGCAAGCCGCCCATGTCCAGATCCACGCCTAACTAAATCTTTGGATCGGTGTCACCGACATAGGGGTGTGAGACTGACACGTAAACTATGTCATCCGAACCCACAGCACACACGGGGGCCAAGGAACGATCGTGGTAGGCTTACACCAGGAAGTCGTCCTTGCCTTAACAGGTGGCAATCAGGGGCTACTGCCAAACATGCTGAGTACATGCTGGCTGCTGGGGACGAGGCAATGCCAAGTCGTCATCCCGACCGTTGGGGCATTTAACAGTCTGCCACCCTCACCCAAGATTGCAGGGCCTACCGCTTGGGTTAGCTAATCCCTCACGGGGTCCAGGGACGGAATGACTTGCTCGACATCCCTGCCATGGATGCAAGGTACTTTATGCATCAGGCCCGGATGATGCTATCTACCTGCAATTCTAACCTGCCCTAGCAAACAGCAAACAATTCCATAAAATCCAATACGTGCTCAATAAGAATACAACGAGCCTAGCATGATACTACGAAGCAAGGAACAGATACGAGCATGCTAGAAAGGAACAACCTAGCATGGATTAACATGAGAATTAGTCAGGAAAAACATGCTAATCGGGAATTCAGAATTGAGTACCTAGCTATACATGTCAATAAACACAAACAAGCAATCAATCAGCCAATCACATATATTATCGCAGGTCCACACAACTCCGGTAAGAAATCCTTACCTTGGTCGGGGACGATTTGACACGAAAACCTAAATGGCGAACGAACCCGAACTAGCTACCGAGAACCTATCAATCACAACAAAAATCACACAATAGGCCTAAATAAAATAAAATAAACAAGGCTCAGCTCGGGAGCAACACGAGGCGCGATTTAACGCATTTAACGGGGCGCAAAGAACGGGGTTGGCCTGGCGCTGGGCGCGCAGGAATGGGCGCTGGGCGCGACGCTCATGACGAACATGGCGTTGGCGATGCGGCTCGGCTGGGCGCGCGGGGGCGCACAGGCGCAGACTCGGATCTGGGCGAGGATGCGCGGCGTGACACGGCGATCGGGCCAGCGACAATGAGGTAAGCTTCCGCGCGCGAAATTTGGCGAGCTCGCGTCCGGCGCGATTAGGGGCGAACAGGGCAAGCGAATTCGGCGAACGAATTGGCGAATTGGGGCGAATTGGTTGGACGAATCACCTTGGCTAGCTGCACTGAACATCACACACACACCAATCACTTCGACTCGGCCGAAAAACTCGAAATCGGAACAGGGAAGATGGAAACGCGAAGGAGAAGATGAGAAGGAGAAACTTACCAGCTGCTCACGATTTTGCTTCAGATTTGGGAGAGGAACTCGGTCGAATTGGAGCTGGAGAAAGAAGAAATCGCGAAGGAAAAGTGTAAGGGACCGACCTGAATGGGGCACTAAATGGGCCCTTACCCCAATGCATGCATTCAAAGTAAAGGATATTTAAAACAGACATGATTTCGGATTCCAATTAAAACAAAACATTCAAAATAATCCCTTTAAAAACTAGACTTTTTCCCTGAAACCCGTCCCTGTTTCCAAGCACCTGTTCCAAGATAAATACATTTCCAAAGTTTACTCTGATCAGAGATTTACTAAAAGCCATTCAAAAACCTGTTCAGATACAACATGCTGGAATCCACAAATATTTACAAACATCCTAGGGCTCGTGCTCGTGTGCGCCATGCATTCAGGGGAAAACAAAAACACACGAGTCATAATACAAAAAGACAGAGTTGGAAGATCTGGGCCCCATGATCACAACCCTCCTTCACCATCTGTCTCGCCTCGCAACTTACACTGTGGAAAACCACAATAATAAGGGTGAGCAACGAATCGCTCAAGAAGAATCCCCAACCGGGGTACAATACGATATACATGATCATCTCGATGAGCGTATGCAAGCTATGAATATAACACGTAATAGAGCACATAGCTTAGCCCACACTTGGGCCTCTGATGCCAACTCGGTGGCTTAGTCCTAATAAATCATCACACACCCAATACATAAGTCGCCCTATACGAGAAACAAGTCCCGGCCTCGGCTGCTCATCGTCGACGAAAGGTACACGCTCAAGATCCCAAGGAGCTCTCCGGTCGGCGCCAGTAATGAGCGTAAACATGCACCGCGTGCTCTGCAGCAGACCATGGGGTGTGCCGGGTCTAGAGGCAAGCGCCCATGTCCATCCCACGCCTAACTAAATCTTTGGATCGGTGTCACTAACATAGGGGTGTGAGACCTGGACACTTAAACTATGTCAGCCTGAACCACCGCACCTGAGGCTAAGGGAACGGGTCGTGGTAGGCTTACACCAGGAAGCCGCCCTTACCTTAACAGGTGGCAATCAGGGGCTACGGCCAAACACGCTGAGGACGTGCCGACTATCGAGGACAAGGCAATGCCAAGTCATCATCCCGACGGTTGGGGCATTTAACGATGCCGCCACCCTCACCCAAGATTGCGGGGCCTACCGCTCGGGTTAGCAAATCCCTCACGGGGTCCAGGGACGGAATGACTTGCTCGACGTCCCTGCCATGGATGCAAGGTTCTTTATGCATCAGGCCCGGATGATGCAATCTACCTGTAATTCTAACATGCCCTAGCAAACAGCAAACAATTCCATAAAATCCAATACGTGCTCGATAAGAATACAACGAGCCTAGCATGATACTACGAAGCAAGGAACAGATACGAGCATGCCAGAAAGGAACAACCTAGCATGGATTAACATGAGAATTAACCAAGCAATCATGCTAACCGGGAATTCAGATTGAAGCACCTAGCTACACATGTCAATAATCACAAACAAGCAATCAATCAACAATCACATATAATATCGCAGGTCCACACAACCCCGTAAGGAAATCCTTACCTTGGTCGGGGACGGTTTGGCACGAAATCCTAAGTCGCGAACAATCTCGATCTAGCTACCGGGAACCTATCAATCAACACAAAAATCACACAATAGACCTATCAATCCTAAGGCTCAGCTCGGGAGCAACTCACGAGGCACATTTAACGCATTTAACGAACCGATTGCATTTAACGGGCAGCAAATAGGCTTGCTTTGGGCGCGTGGGCGCTCGGGCGGTGCAGGGGCGAACAGGGGCGCTGGGGACACGGCTCGGCACAGGGACGGCGACACGGGGCTGGCGAGAGCGCGGCGCGGCTCGACGGCAGGGCACGCGACAAGCGTCAGGGCGCTCTCAGCGCGACGAAGAAGCGAGCTGGCGAAGCTTTCAGCAGCAGCGCGCGCGCGCACGGCAACGAGCAGGGCATGAAGAAGACGAGCTCGATTCCGGTGATTGGAGAAGATTCGACGGCCGATTTATTGATGGATGAACTCCCCTACTCCAGCTGCACTAAAACCACCCAACGTTTCACCTTGACACGGCCGGAAAAAGGAAATAAAAAACAGGGGAAAGAAATGGAGAAATCGGAGGAGAAGAAGAAGAAGAGAGGAGAAAGGGAGGGAGAACTCACCGGAGGGGATCGATCGGTCGAGGGAGAGCCGGCGAGCTGGCTGGTCGGCGAGGGGAGGCCGATCGGTGAGGAGAATCGCGAAGGAGAAGAAGAAAGGAATGAGGGAGAAGGCTCGGGCGAGTGCCTTTTTAAACCAAAAAAACAGGGGCAGACAAGCATACATAGAAGATGGCGCGTTTAGAAGCACAAGAGCGCTCAGTGGCTCGATTGGCAGCAACCCCTGCCTAGCACGCGACACGTCCCTGGTTCGAATCTCACTCGACGCGCTATTTAAATCCCTATTTATTTTTACTCTTTCCCAAGCCCAAATGCCTTCACCAAAAATCCCGATCCTTTTCAAATTGACTCATAATTATTCCGGCAATTTCCAATTTCAAAACCGGCCCGACCCAAAAATTACCAAAATGCCCCTGGGCCTCCCGGGAAGGCCGGGATGAATTTTCCGGGCCGTTACAAAAAGTGAGTCGGTCGGAGGAGAATTTCGCGAAGGAAGAAGAAGAAATGGGGAAGAAGCTCGGGCGATTTTGGCTTTTAAATCAAACGCACGAAGACAGGCTAATATACAAGGTGGCGCGTTTAAGATCACAAAAATTCCTCGTGGCTCGATTGGCAACGACACTCGTCTAGCTTCCCATGCGACCCTTGCTCGAATCTCACTCGACGCGATATTTAATTCCCTATTTATTTTCGCATTCTACCAAGCCCAAATGTCTTCACCAAAATTCCGGATCCCACTCAAATCGACTCATAATTTTTCTGGCAATTAACAAATACAAAACCGGCCCTACCGGCCAGACCCAAATTACCAAAATGCCCCTGGGCCTCCCGAGAAGACCGGGATGAAAAATTTCGGGCCGTTACACATAGTCTGCAGTAGCACGCGGTGCATGTTTACGCTCATTACAGCGCCGACCGGAGAGCTCCTCGGGATCTTGAGCTAGTGTACCTTTCGTCGACGATGAGAGCAGTGCCGAGGCCGGACTTCTTTCTTGTATAGGGCGACTTGTGTATTGTGTGGATGTGGTGATTGATTTCCGGACTAAGACCCTGAGTTGGCATCCGAGGCCCAAGTGTGGGCTAAGCTATGTGCTCTATTCTGTGTTTATATTCATAGCTTGCATACGCTCATCGAGATGACCATGTATATCGTATTGTACCCCGGTTGGGGATTCTTACTGAGTAATTCGTTACTCACCCTTATTATGTGGTTTTCCACGAGTAACCATGGTGCGAGACAGGATGGTGGGAGGAGGAGGAGCTGTGATCATGGAAACCCGTTGTTCAACTCTGAGTCTTATGTTTATGTTTATGATTTAAATGTCCTCTGAATGCATGTAGTTGGGCACGGAGCCCTAGGGTGTTTTCTGAATGTTTTCCCGGATTCTAGCATTGTTGTAAAGCTTGTATGTTTTAAATAAATCTCTGATCAGAGTATGTTTTGGAAATGTATTTGTCTTGGAACAGGTGCTTGGAAACAGGGACAGGTTTCAGGAATTTATGTTGATTTTTAAATGGATGTTTTCATATTTTAGTTTTTACTTAGAATCCAAACACCATCTTGCAAATTTTCTGTAGATTTGTATGCATGCATTGAGGTAATGGCCTATTTAGAACCCCATTCGGGTCGGGTCGTTACAGTTGGTATCAGAGCTCAGAGTCATAGATTCTGTAGACTGACCTTTTATTGTAGGTCGTTTTTCCCATGATCACCAGCACTCCGACAGTCATCAGGTACGCCTAAGTTTACTATTTGTTGTTGAAAAAGGGTTAAGAATTTACAATACACATCCATCTAGTGTATGCCTTGTGTAGAGTTGTGGAGCGGAGACGAAGCGGTGTTCGACTCGTTGTTGGTTTGGGTTTTGAGCGCCATCATGCCAACTTCCCGCAGTGTGTGATGTATGTTGTGGCTTGTTGAGGTATCCAGATAGATTCGGATGCCCCCAGGACATCGTTCCGTGGGAGGCGAGAGCTTGGACTCCGTGAGGCCAATTGTGGCCCGGTTGTTGGTTTTCCCCAGTGAGAGGGTGGAGGTGCTTTGCCTTGGAGTGCCACTCCAAGAGAGGAGTTAGCTATGGTTGTGCTTATGTGGATGTTTGTGGAGCAGTCCCCGTGTGGACTAGCACAGGTAGCTCAAGTGTTGATCTTGAGCCTTAGCGCATTGTTTGATTGCCCAGGTGTAGTAGCAGAGTTGGCGGCCTTCGAGGAGATTGTTGAGGCATCTTTGTGCTCCTGTAAAGTGTTGTTGTTTGCAGCCAGTAAGCCGGAACCCTATGGTTAAGGGTGCAGTGAGTAGTGTTCCCTTCGGACTGGATCCGTTGGTGTTTTCCTCAGATGTTTGGTAGAGTTGAGCACTCTTCTTTTGGTGAGCTCCTGGAGTGGAGCTAGCTGCTGCATGTTGAGAGAGCCGGCCAGAGTTTTGTTGAGCATCATGTGGAGATGCAAGGGTAGGCCGTGAGCCTTCGGTTTGATGAGATGCCGTAGGCATGGTTTTTGAGTTGGAGCCCTTATATGCCTAGCCAGAGTTCTTGTCACTTGAGGTTGTGACCTTGTTGGCCCCATTGGTAGTAAGATGTGGTTTTGGTAGTAGTGGCACTTGAGGTGCATTGGTTGGTGTGCCGCTTTGGCACTAAGTCTGGTTGAGGCTTGAGTTTGGCTTGGGCATAGCATATGGTTCTATGCCGTTCGGAGTTTAGTGCACTCCTTTAGCCTTGGATCCGTTTATGGCAGTGGCACCTGTATAGGTCGTGCCAGAGGGCTAGTTCAGTGGTAGTCGATGGACTACAAGCGAGAGGATGCTCGAGAGGAGCCGGAGCTGGAGCCTTTTCCCAGTGTTACTGGAGGTTGAGCAAGTCAGCAGGTTGGCGGTTGGTAATTGTTTGTGGGCGTGATTCTCGCGCTAGTGTTAAGGCCAAGAGATTTCTTTGTGGTTGGTAGTGCGGTCAACTACCTTCGAGTGCCTAAATCTGAGGAGAGTTGAGCGTTGTAAATGCGAGTTTGGTCCAGCTGAGGGACCATGAGTTGGATGTCGATGAGGCGAGTTGGATGCCTTGTGAGAGGTTTCAGATGCCTTTTTGGGTAAGCACCCTTGGTAGAGGCTTGGTATAAAGTAAGTTCGGTTTGGCATTGTTATGCTTTGGTAGAGCAAGGTTGCCTCAGCTTTTGAGTATCGTGTGGAGATGGAACTTTTGGTGTTCCTTGGATTGTTTGTATCGCTGCCAGGAGTTAGCGTTGCTTTTTGGAAAAACGCTTGTTAGTCTTGGATCTCTAAAGGAAGGTTGAGAGTTGTGCACACAAGTGTGTTTTGTGTGGTTCGTTCCGTGGCGAGAGTTTCAGATCCATGTAGGGTTTGCTTTGGAGATCTAGTGCTCAGTTTCTGGAGAAGTTGAACTCCAGGTGGATGTTGTAAGGCTTTAGCGAGGTGATAAGGATACCGTGCTCGTGATATCAGGTTGTTGCTTAGGCAAGATTTGTTAAGTTGGACCTAAGCTTGGTTGGCGGATCTTTTTGTTGATCGTTGGTTGGAGTTCAGTTGGAAACTGAACAAGAGCGGTGGTAGCTAAGCCGCGTGGTTTTTGATTGTCATGGCTAAGAGAGTTGTTCGGATCCTTCCTTGGGTAGAAGTTATGTTGTGGCCGATGCTTTGAGTAGGAGGATGACGCATTCTGTAGCGTTTCGGGTCCTCTTGGTTCCCAAGGAGTTGGAGTTGGCCAAAGATGGTTGTGATGCCGAAATTGGAGTTGTTTGTTCAGCGGTTGTCCGTTAGATCGTTTGCCTTGGCGGTGGGTGTGTCGAGGGTTGTCGGAGAACCCTAGGTTGTGGAGAGCCTCTCCGAGCTCAATCGAGCCCGTAGTGAGTTTCGCTGGCCACCGGAGGCGTGTGGGTCGTAGCCTCGGTTGAGTTGCTAGCGATCTTGGTAGACTAGCAAGCTAGTGTTTGTTTGGAGTAAAGTCTGGATTGGTTCCGGTGTGGTGGCAAGTTGATGCTTGGTGTCGACCAAGGTGTGGATTGGAGTTGCTTGAGATAAGGTTTGCTCGTGGGGCGAGTGGTTTGTGCCCTGTTGGTTGTTTTCCCCTTCCTGGGATGTTGAGTTGCCCCGCTTTGGCTTTTGGAGATTCATGCGAGATGGACCCCTGTTGTTGCCCCGTGAGATTAGATGTTGTTGCTCTAGTGGAGCATGACAGTGAGCGTATGTGGAGCTCTCTGTCCTTTGGTTGTCTGCTTGTAAGAGCCGTTTCCTTCGGGGAGTTGTCAGGTTACTCCCTTGGTCTTGGAATTGATGGTAGTGGTGCTAGCAAGAAGGAAAAGTTTGTTGGTCGCTTGGAAGCGCTTGTTTGTCCAGATTAAGCGGCTTCTTGGATGGTGTTCTAGAGGCTGCGCAGTAAGGGGTTGTTTTGCCTCTTGTGAGTGTTGGGCCAAGGTTTGGTCCTCTTGTTGTTTCGAGAGCTAGTTCGGTTCTAGGCTGGGGGCATTGCCACGAGGTCTTGTTCCTAGTCGAGAAAGTTTTGGGAGTTGACCCTCCTCAAAGAGCTTGAGAAAGTTCTGCATAGTTACGGATTGGTGATTCGATTGGTTGAGATTTCCCTTGGGTGTTGCTTCCAAGAGAGAGTTGGTTGCTGTTGCCTTGGGTTTGAGCAAGTCAGCGAGCGTGTGTGGAGTTCGCTGCCCTTCTGGAGTTTGCTTGCTGAGAAGTCGTTTCCCGTTTGGCAGGAGTCAGCTTAGCTCCTGAGTTGTGGAGTTGATCAGAGTAGCGCAGAGGTCAGCCCAGCGAGAGGGTACCTGCTTTGTGTTGTTAGCAAGCAAGAGTTGTTTGTCCCCGCAAGGGCGGAGGCCAGCCAGTAAGAGTTGAGTTGTTCTGGAAAGTTGATGGTTCTTTGGGGATTGAAGATTTCCTTTTCCCCTAGCCTCTGTGGTGGTTGAGTTACTCCTTGGATGCCAGCCTCGAGTGTTAGCTTCCGAGGTAGTCTTGCGGATTCAGGTGGCTCAGGATCCTTAAGCTTGGAGGTTGTCGTCATCCGTTTTCCTTGTGAGGTTTCGGGAGTGGAGCTTCTGGTTGGAAGTTGAGTTAGGCCTAGGCTAAAAGGAGAAGTCTTTTGAGTAGCCAGTTGGATTTTAAGAGTTGAGTGGTAGCTTGGAGGCGAGCGTTGCTCGTTATAAGTTTGGGTTGAGTTCTGCTGAGCAAGCCCTTCTCGGGCTTTGTTCCTAGTTGTTGTGCGTTCGCAGTTGGCATTAGCAGAGCCGCGTTTGAGTGAGTTGGCACAGAGGTGCCGTGGCGTTGGTTGGTAAGTCGTTGAGCCGCTTTCCTCGAGTGTTGTGTCGCAGATAGGCTGCGTGATGGTTTAGTCCTTGCTTCCTGAGATTTTGAGAGGAATGTTGGTTGTTCCTTGCCTGGCGGTGTTCTCTTTGGCCAGTTGCTGGTAGGCTTGCTCCGAAATGTTGCGTTCGGCCGATGAGGAGTGATAGTTTGTTGGCTTGGCCGAGAGGAGTCTGTGCTTGGCCCTTGTCTTTTTATGGTGGTCGTAGCTGAAGTTTCAGCTGGTGTGAGTGTTGTTAGCCATCTGGTGTACCAGGATGGTGCCCCTTGCCTTTGGTTCGGCGATTTCTCCTTCAGATGGTTGCTTAAGTGTTGTGGTCGTGTTCTAGTTGGAGAAGTTTGGCTTTTGGATCAGTCGCCAGTTGGTGATTCGATTGTTTCTCGTTAAGGCTGTGAGCTTCCAGAAGAGTTTGGCCAGTGCGTGGTGAAGAGTTTCAGAGCTTGTGGCCAGTCCTCGAGTTTGCTGAGAGTAGCACCGTTTGAGAGTTGGTGCGAGTTGAGGATGTGGATTGCCGTCTATTTCCCTTCGGAGTTCAGTATATGCCCAGTCTTGGTTGAGTTTGTTTGTGGCAGCCTGGATGGCATAGTGCCTTTGAGTTTTTGAGAACCCAAGAGGGTTTGGTTTTCGGAGAAGGTTGGCGTTGTATTAGCCGAGAAGTTCAGTTGGTTAGGTTTTAGTGGAGTTTCCTGGAGCCGTTTCGTCTTAGGACTTTCGAGGACGAAAGTCTTAAAAGGAGGAAGTATTGTAACGGCCCAGTTTTCTATTCCGGTTCTCGAGGTGCTTTCGGTTCAAATTCAGTGGTTCGGTTGGGCCGTTAGAGCTGTTTTGACCCTTAGGAGTATTTTGGTCTTTTGGCTCTCCGTGCATGATTTGTGGTTTTTCAGGCTTCGAGGTAGCTCCTGCCCTTGTCGAGGCTGGTTTGTTATTGCTTGCGAGTCCCGAGATGTTTGGGCTAGTCGTTTGGGAGTTCGGTTGTGATTTGGGTTTTGGGCAAAGTGTTGGTTGGTTGTGTGCTTCCTTTGGGATTCGAGCCTGGCCCTTGGTGTTGATTTGGGAGTTGGATTTTAGTGAGTTTTATTTATTGGGAGAGGTTGCTTCACCCGGTCTCGAAGGAGGAAGCCGGAAATGGGATTTTTAAGGATAAAAGTGGATAAGGATGGATTTTGGATAAAATCCTTATTTTTCTTTTATTTCCCATTTTCCTTTTCTTTTCCAAATTCATTTTCTTTTCTTTTATTTTTTTCCCAAATTCACTTTCTCTCTCTCTCTCTCTCCCCGAGCACTTAACCCGAGCAAATGGCCAAATTTCCACCGCCGGTCACTTTTGTCGCCGTCGCAAGACGCCAAAGCAGCCGAGACGCCCAGGATCGCGGCAGCAAATGAGAAAGCCCGTCGCCAGCCAAATGAGCTCGCACGTCGTCGCACCAGGTCCGCCCGAGCAGCAACGCCGTCGCACGTCGTCACACCAGATCCGCCCGAGCCGTGCCCCAGCGCTTGTCCGCAAGCAATCATCGCCGAGCCATCGCCTCCTGCACCCGACCACTGCGCCCAGTAGCGCCAACCAATTTCAAGAATTGTCTCGCCCGTCACACCCGGCTCGTTCGTGTGTCCGTCGCGCCTCGTGAGTTGCTCCCGAGCTGAGCCCTGTTTGTTTTATTATATTTGGGCCTTTTGATTGTAATTATTGTTGTTTTTGTTAGGTTCTCGCTAGCTAGCTCGGGTTCGATCGCAGCTTAGGTTTCTTGTGTTTAGAGGTCTTCCCACGGTAAGGATTTCTTACCGAGTTGTGTGGACCCTGCGATATATTATGTGATTGCTGATTGTATGCTTGTTTGTGTTTATTGACATGTTTGGTGATAAGTGCTCTATTCTGAATTCCCGACTGGCATGATTTCCTGTGTTGTTTCTCATGTTAGTCCATGCTAGGTTATTTCTTTCTGGCATGCTCGTATCTGTCCTTGCTTCGTAGTATCATGCTAGGTTCCTTGTATTCTTATTGAGCACGTATTGGATGATATTGCTTGTTTGCTGATTGCTAAGGCGGGTTAGAGTTGCGGGTAGATAGCATCATCCGGGCCGGTGCATAACGTACCTTGCACCCCGCGCGGGGGACGTATGAGATGGAGCTCATCGATCCCGTTAGGGAATAGCTAACCCTAACGGCCGGCCGCAATCTTGGGTGAGGGTGGCGATCGTTAAATGGCCCAACGGTCGGGATGATGACTTGGCATTGCCTCGTCCCCGGCAGTCGGCACGTCCTCGGCGTGTTCGGCCGTAGCCCTTGATTGCCACCTGTTAAGGTAAGGACGACTTCCTGGTGTAAGCCTACCACGACTCGTTCCTTAGCCCCCAAAGCGGTGGTTCAGCCGACATAGTTTACGTGTCCAGTCTCTCACCCCCTATGTTAGTGACACCGATCCAAAGAATTAGTTAGGCGTGGTGATCGGACATGGGCGACTTGCCTCTGACCCGGCACCCCCATAGTTCTGCAGAGCACGCGGTGCATGTTTACGCTCATTACAACGCCGACCGGAGAGCTCCTCGGGATCTTGAGCTAGTGTACCTTTCGTCGACAGTAGCCAGGCTGAGGTCGGAACTTATTTCTCGTATAGGGCGACTTGTGTATTGTGTGGATGTGGTGATTGATTTCCGGACTAAGACCCTGAGTTGGCATCCGAGGCCCAAGTGTGGGCTAAGCTATGTGCTCTATTCTGTGTTTATATTCATAGCTTGCATACGCTCATCGAGATGACCATGTATATCGTATTGTACCCCGGTTGGGGATTCTTACTGAGTAATTCGTTACTCACCCTTATTATGTGGTTTTCCATAGGTAACCATGGTGCGAGACAGGATGGCTGGAGGAGGAGCTGTGATCATGGAAACCCGTTGTTCAACTCTGAGTCTTATGTTTATGTTTATGATTTAAATGTCCTCTGAATGCATGTAGTTGGGCACGGAGCCCTAGGGTGTTTTCTAAATGTTTTCCCAGATTCTAGCATTGTTGTAAAGCTTGTATGTTTTAAATAAATCTCTGATCAGAGTATGTTTTGGAAATGTATTTGTCTTGGAACAGGTGCTTGGAAACAGGGACAGGTTTCAGGAATTTATGTTGATTTTTAAATGGATGTTTTCATATTTTAGTTTTTACTTAGAATCCAAACACCATCTTGCAAATTTTCTGTAGATTTGTATGCATGCATTGAGGTAATGGCCTATTTAGAACCCCATTCGGGTCGGGTCGTTACATACAGTCTGTAACCTTTTTCTCGACGAATGGACAATAATAGGCTCTCTACGACTAGCCATTTGGGTCATCGTGGAACGTTGCATGAAGTATGGAAAGCCCTTGAAAAGGTCTATGGCTCAAATGAATCAACTTTGTGGTATACTTCAAAATAAAAAGAAAGGTACAATTAAAATGATTGAATATCTCCCAGTTATGAAGCAGACGTTTGAGAGTTTAAAACTTGTTGGGGTGCCAGTACCTATTTCCGATCTAATCTTATATATTTTTTTATGATCCTGATGTTGAATACATACAAATTATCTGCACTATTGAAGGCCAAGACCTAGATTCATGCAAGATCTCCACACTATACTAATGAATGTTATGTATTTTGTTGATCTGTGTGATTATCTGAAATAGGATATGCATATATCTTGAGATGCATGACTGTCTTTCCGTGTGAAACTTTACTAGTATGCATGATGATCTTTGATATCCCAAAGGGGATTTTCATTGAGGTCTTAAAGAGGACATTATATGACTTTATAGCATGTGTTGGTGTCTGAAAGACATGTGGTCCAGGTACGGGTATCAGATAGAGGTAGGTGATGGGTGATATCCTACTCCCAGTTAGTAATAAATGACAGTTGACTGATTAGAGAATTCTACCTACCAGACTTCTCCTAACAATATCTTAAGTATCTTATCATGATTTTGGGAGTGCGTTGACGATATGCCACAGTAAGCGATGTTTGTACAACCGTTTCGCTGATATCCCACCGTGAGCCATAAAAAATGAGTATGAATCAGGAGGGCTACCATGTTACTCTGCTAGTTAGGACATTCTTGTTGATATAGATTGCTAGATTTCCCAAGAGGATCATAAGACTTTAGAGGGTATTTTGGTCTTTGGCATAGTCCTTAGACAACTCATGAAATTAGGCCACTGAACCCTTTTCATTGTATTTTGATGATTCTTATTGATTGCTCTTATGCTTATACAAATCACATGCTATGGATCCTTATAGAGTTAAATAACTCACCCTTTTCTTTTGCGAGTTTCCGTAGATACTCACGAGTTTTATTAGGATTGGTGACCAGGTTGGAGTTGACCATGAGACTAGCAACATATTTTCTCTAAGTCTCATCTTTTGTTGTTTATCCTTGATGACTCTCAAATAGAGTCAACATTTGAGATATATTAGAATTATTATTGTACTTTATTGTGGAAATATAATGCAAAAAGGTGAATATAAGGAATAAAATGTGGAAAAGACTAATGCTTACGCATCAGGAAAATAAGTGAAGGGATGTGGATTATAATGCGACAACTGCCAAATTTTCAGTTTGAATGAGAAACAAAGGATAGCTATACACTAATGAACAATTTTTGCAGGAAACTTTATGTAGAGCAATGTGGAATGGAAAAATATGAATTGAATATGAAGCAATGATGAGGGAGCAGCCGATCAGATCAGATATAGAAGTCTCACTTAAGCAGATAAGGAAAGAATAAAAAAAGTGCAAATGTCAACTATCCAACCGCCAGTAAGAAAAATTACGGTAAACATGGGCTTCTTACCTTAAGCGGCAAAGACGTGATTGACGACATCAATCAAGGGAAATCCGTGGCGAGGACTCAGCAGTTACTCAACATGGAAAGTTTCTATGGCAACTGATAACTCCAAATAGAGCGTGTTTTAAGCTGTCTTAGTCTACTGTTTTAGAAATAGAAGAGAGAAAATAAGCGTTCATAGAAGAAATGTGAAGGAATATGTAACGGCCCAGGATTTCATCCCGGTCTTCCAAGTATGTCCTAAGGGTATTTTGGTAATTTGGTCGGGCCGTTAGGGCCGTTTCTGTCTTTTTCAGCTGTTAATATTCTTGGATGGTCAAATGTAGGGTTTGGTTGCTTTTGGATGAGTTTGGGCATGGAGAGATGCAAAAATAAAAATAAGAGTTTTCCTGGATTTAATATGCTTCAGCTGGGATTCTAGCCCGGGTGGCTAGGGAGATAGCGGTGTGGTCCTGCAAGTCAAGCTGCAGGTTGTTATTGATGCTCATTCCGCAGGTTTTCTTGGTTTGCCTTGGTTTTCGGGATTTAGGTGAGTTTGATTAAAAAGAAAAGAAATAGGTTTTCTCTTCCTCATTCTTCAATTTCCCCTTTGTCGTCCAATCATCTCCTCCCAAGCCCTCTTGCCGAGCATCTTCCTCCCAAGAGCTCCGTTGTCTCGTTCGTCCTGGGTAAGCATTCCTCGATCTCTCTTTCTCTTCCTTTTTGGTGTTGTTCTTGCTGGCCGAGAGAAGAGGATTGAGAGTTTGTGTTTGTGCAGCCCAGCCGAGCAGCCCCAGCGCCGATCGCCCAGCCACACGTAGCCCCTATCGGGCGCAGCTCTGTCGCATCGTAGCCCCTGGCCGATCGCAGCCCCTGCCCGTCGCACGCCCCTCCTGCAGCCCCAGCCAGATCGCGTCGCAGCCCAGCGTTCGATCGTAGCACGTCCGCGCGCAAGCAGCAGCCCCATTCGCCCGAGCGCCCAGCCACACGCGAGCACGTCCGCGTCGCATCGCCTTTTCGCACATAACCCAGCGCCACGTCGCTTCGCGACGCCTGCGCCGCGACGCACGCCAAGCCCCCACCACGCGCCAAAGCAAGACCCCAGCGCAAGGTCCAACTCATCTCATCGCGCTAGCCCCGTGCCGTGTGAGTTGCTCCCGATCGAGCCGAGCTTTGTTTACATTTTGCCTAAGTCGTATATATTGTGATATTTGTTGTTGTTTGTTAGGTTCCCAATAGCTAGCTCAGGTTCGATTACAGCATAGGATCTTTTTGTGTTGTTGCCTTCCGACCAAGGTAAGGATTTCTTATCGAAGTTGTGTGGGCCCTGTGATATATCGTGTGATTGTTGTTTGTACGCTTGTTTATGTTTATTAGCATGTTAGTGGATAGGTGCTCTGTTCTGAATTCCGACTGGCATGATTCTCGTGTTGTTTCTCATGTTAGTTCCATGCTAGGTTGTTCTGTTCTAGCATGCTCATTATCTGTTCTTGTTTCGTAGTATC
Organism: Sicyos edulis; assembly: GCA_036507275.1. Taxonomy (NCBI): domain Eukaryota; kingdom Viridiplantae; phylum Streptophyta; class Magnoliopsida; order Cucurbitales; family Cucurbitaceae; genus Sicyos; species Sicyos edulis. The sequence goes on along the minus strand of JAYKKH010000027.1, from coordinate 72,114 downwards.
ATGCTAGGTTCATTGTTTCTGTTGAGCACGTATTGGAATGTTTGCAGTTATCTGTTATAGCTTAGAATTCTGATAGGTAGCATCATCCGGGCGAGGATGCATAACGTAACTTGAATCCGTGGCAGGGACGTACGAGGCAGTACTCCGTCCCTGATCCGTCGTTAGGGTTTAGCTAACCCTAACCGCAGCCCAGTGCAATCTTGGGTGAGGGTGGCTGATTGTTAAATGCCCCAACGGCTGGGGGAATGACGAGGCATTGCCTTGTCCCCGGCAGTCGACACGTCCTCAGCGTGTCGGTAGTAGCCCTTATTGCCACATGATAGGGCAAGGACCGGTTCCTGGTGTAAGCCTACCACGACCGGTTTCTTAGCCTCAGGTGCGATGGTACAAGCTGACATAGTCATAGTGTCCTGGTTTCACACCACTATGTTCAGTGACACCGATCTAGAGATTTTTAGGCATGCATACTGGACTAGGGCAGCATGACCCAGCACCTCCCTAGTTTGCAGCAGCATGCGATGCGCGCGCACACTCATTACAACACCGACTGGAGAGCTCCTCTAGATCTTGAGTTCAGTGCACCTTTCGTATCGACAGTAGTAGGAAAGTTGAGGCCGAGTTTACTTTCTCGTAGAGTATCGAGATGCGTTGTAGATTTCCGGAGTAAGACCGTAAGATGGCATCCGTGGTATTTTATGTATGGATTGAAGTGATGTTCTCTCTTCTGTGTTTATATTCATAGCTTGCATACTTTCTGCTAGATGACCAGTTATATCGTATTGTACCCCGGTTGGGGATTCTTACTGAGTAATTCGTTACTCACCCTTATTTTGTGGCTTTCCACAGATAATCAGGGCCCGAGACAGGATGGCTGAAGGAGGAGCTGCTGATCATGGAAACCAGCTGTTTTAAAAACTCTGAGTTTATGTTTTATGTTTTATGTTTTGTTGTCCTCTGAATGCATGTAGTTGGGCACGGAGCCCTTAGGATGTTTTCTGATTGTTTTCTGGATTCTTGCACTGTTGTAACTGTTAGGGGTTTTTGAATGATTTGAATAAATATCTTATCAGAGTATGTTTTAAAATGCTTTTAGCTTGGAACAGGTGCTTGGAAACAGGGACAAGTTCCATGACATTTTACATTTGATTTATGAATGGATGTTTACAAGTTTTTAGATTTCTTTCAGAATCTGGAAACGATCTTGCATATTGTTTTTAAGTTTTAAAGCATGCATTGAGGTAAAGGCCTAGTTTAGGACCTCTTTTCGGGTCGGGTCTTTACAGAATAGCTCAGAAATATAAGCATGCTTTCATAAAGTAGCATTAGAAGCATGGATACGTGTTTTAGCGCAAATTATAGCTAAATTGTGCCTAATCAATGTTTTTAGTAGGATTATCCGTAGCACCACGGTAAAGGACAACAATGTGAATGGTGATCAGATAGCGCGTAGAGTCGCGTAACTCAAAAAGGAAAATATCTTCGAAAAAGGACACGACAACAAGGAAAGAATCGAAGAATCAATCATACAATTAAGATGGCATCAATCAAATAAATGCCGACGAAAATCATGGAATCTCGAATTTATGAAGATTTGCACAGCTCACCTCAACTTGCTGGCCAAGGAATTCAATTATGTAAATACCAAGGTAAGAAGCTGAAATCGATGAACTGGTCGGTTGGCCATGAGCCAATCGTCAAAGCGCGAGAAGCAATTGGTGATGCGTGGAAACTGATGACAAGGGAACTACTCATACTCAGCTGTGCCAATTCCATTTACTTTTTTTATTAGGAGTAGTTTATAGACATTGAACATTTCATAGTAGTAATAAAATCGTATGGTTTAAACTTCTATATTATGTTTATTGCTATGACTGCGTTATAGGAGTGAATGTTAGTTACTTATGATTAGAATGTATTAAGAGCGTAAGTCACAGAATGTCACAATGCTGCGTATTTAAATTTATATATATGTGTCGATTAGCTACCCATGCATGTACCTTATGGAAAATCAGAAGAGAAACTGCATGTTGACCCAGTATGCTACTTTAGGTTGAGTGAACGTCTTTCACTATTTAGAGTGTTAGGGATAACCTCACCAATGCTTATGTTGCCCTGCGCTAAGTATGGAGTTCATAGCAGAAGCTGGTTCAACCATAAATTATTAGTTACGGAAGTAACAATTGTTAGGGAAGTAAGACAGTCTTTGGCTAGTCCGCCCGCTTAGCATCTTTTAGGATTAATTAGTTAGCATTACTCATTGCATTGCATGCATTAGCATTTTATTTCTATACTTCATTTTTATAAAACAAAACCCACTCAACTCAAACAACATATGCTTCTTTATTTTATGCATGAGTCTGACTTAACTATATTAGCTCTAGACATCAATCTCTATGGGATTGATAAATTTATATACTTATTACTTGCTGTAATTCCCGACCGCGTATACTTGCGCGTAAGTGATTCCGAGCGTACTTAGCATAGGTCTTCTTAGAATTAATTATTATTCAGTATATTAGCATTGGAGTCGTAACCCATCAGAAACTCAAGGACCAAGACAACCATTGGGAGGGTGGACATGAGAGAGTTCACACTCCATTTTTCATAAATTTTTTACTTGTTTTCTTTTTTCTTTGTTAAGACTCGTTTTGCAATTTATTAATACAATTTCAACATGTTGTTTTCCATGTCGTTGTTTGTGTTTCTCAATTGCATAATGAACTAAGTACGTTAAGGCAACACTAAGGAAAAATGGAAGGGCCGAAACATGTGTTAAGAGGATCTAGGGAGGAATTAACCAGAGCATGGTAATTAGAAGTTAATTTTAATAGTAACTGTCGACCGGTCATCCACACAAACTAGTAGATTGTAAGTCGGAAGAGGAATGATCTAAGGCTAATTGCATGTTCAATAGGTTAGCAGTTTTTATGTTTTAACTGGAGTTTAGGAATAAACACTTAACTACTACATATGTTGAGCCCATTTGAACTACATTAATTTTCAATGGAAGTTGGACTTAATGCGATCGAAATCAGAAGCAAACGTTGATAGGCAAAGTATGATAGTTTTTTCCTTGCCACATTATTTCTTTATAAACACTGTGAACACATTCCAAGAGTACTTTTGTAACGGCCCAGTTTTCTATCCCGGTTCTCGAGGAGCTTCCGGTTAAGATTCAGTGGTTCGGTTGGGCCGTTAGAGCTGTTTGGACCCTTAGGGGTATTTTGGTCTTTTTGCTCCCCGGGTAGGATTTGTGGATTTTCAGGGCTTCGAGGCAGCTCCTGCCTTTGTTGAGGCTTATTTGTTGGTAGCTGCGAGTCCCGAGATGTTTGGGCCATTCGTTTGGGAGTTCGGTTGTGATTTGGGTTTTGGGCAAAGTTATGGTTGTTTGGGTGTTTCCTTTGGGATTCGAGCTCGGGCCCTCAGTGTTGATTTTGGAGGTTTATTTGAGTCAGATTTATTGTTTGGAAAGGATGCTTCAGTCGGGTCTCGAAGGAGGAAGCCGGGAAAGGGGATTTAAGGATTTTTTGCAAATTGGAAAAAATGGATAACTTTGGATTTTGGATAAGGATAAATTTAAAAGAGAAAAAGGAATTTTATTTTAAAAAAAATCCCCAAAATCCCCATTTTTCCCATTTTTCCCCAAAATCCCTTTTTTCCATTTTTCTTCCCTTTCTTTCTCCTCCAACCCGACCCCAGCCCCCCTTGGTCGCCAGCTAGCCCAGCCCGAGCACCCTTGGCCGCCCAGCTCGCCCACGCTCGAGCCCAGCCGCGTAGTGTCGCCCAGGCCGCCCAGCCCGTGTCGCCCTTGCCCAAGCCCCGCGTCGCACAGTGTCGCCCAGGCTCGCGTCGCCCGACCTCGCCCTAGTCCGTGCGCACTGTAGCTCGCCGTGCCATCCCGAGCGTCCCTAAGTCGTCGTGTTGCGTCGCCCCCGCGCGCGTCCCTGTAGCGCGTCGTGTCGCTCGCGCCCGCGCGCGCCGTCCCTTATGCCGAGCCACGCCTCGCGTCGTCGCCTGGCCGAGGTCGAGCCCACGCCCGCGCGCCCTCGCCTCGCCCCAGCACGCCCGCGCGCAGCTCTGCGCCCCAGCGCCCAGCCTCTGCGCCTCTGCCCTGCGCCCCAGCGCGCCCAGCGCCTGCGCCCAGCCAGCCCAGCCCCTACCGACAGCCTGCTTGTTGTGTTTTGGCTTGGCCCGAGCCTTGTGGCTTCTCGGATGGTATTTCCTGAGTCTTTTCTTCGTTGGGCCCGGATTTGTTGGCTGCTGGTTATTGTATTTATTGGGCTGTTTTATGTATTTGATTTGGGTGCTTTATTTCATGTTTAGGCTGTTCGGGATCGATTAGAGGCTCGAGGATCGCTCGTTGATTTATTATGATTTGTAATTGTTTTGTGTTTATTCCAGGTAAGGATTTCTTACCGTTGTTGTGTGGACCCTGCGATATATCTCGATATGCCTTGCTTGTTTGCTGACTGTTATGAGCATGTTAGAGATAGAGCAGTTGATTGATTTCTTGCTAGCATGTTTGCCTGATTTTACATGTTAGTGCCATGCTAGGTTTGTTCTGCCAACATGCTTATGATTCCTGCTTAAGTTGTAGTATCATGCTAGGTTGTGTGATTTATGTCGGTCATTGCTTGCTAGCCAGGAATCATTGATTTTGCTCTGTACTCTTAGATAGATTTGTAGGGTTTGTCATCATCCAGAGGCTGAGCGGACATAACGTACTTTGTCCCCACTGATCGGGAGTAAAGTGTGCGCAGCATAACGTATCTTGCTTCCCCCCCCCCCGGTCGCCAAGGTGGATTTAGCTCAGGTCGGGAGTAAAGTGTGCGCAGCATAACGTATCTTGCTTCCCCCCCGACCCGCCGGTTGTGGACTTAGCTACCCACTTCGGCAATAGCCTAGTTTGTAGCTGCTAGAGCGGAACCCATCATCGGTGTAAGCCCGCCTGGCCGGTTCTTAGCTTCGTCGGTGGATCATCTTTGCGCATGATGAGCGTCGAGGGCCTCGCTCTCGTGATCGCGACACCGCTTCCGAGTCACGAGCATGCGTACTCGACCCGCGTAGTTTGCCCTTAGGCCCCGCATTTACGTCGGTTGCGAGAGCATGCGGTGTCGCGCGCACACCAGCGTTAGTTGCCGGTTCGAGAGCTCCCCCGGGCTAATGTCGTGAGTACACCATTCTTTCCGTTAGAGCCTGACTTCGGGTACTCTCCCGTAAGTCCAGTTTAGTGCAAAGGCAAGGAGGCCCTTGAGAACATTCTAGGGATCAGTGTATTCCCCCCGAGTGACAGATACCTCGGTGATGTCCCGGATTGGTCAGTGTATCCAATCCATTAGGCCGGAAGTAAGAGACTTCTGATATCTCCAGATCTTGTTTTATGAGCTCGTTGAGTTATGATCTGTGTTGATAGCTGTTTGCTTGCATGTTGAGGTGCTAGATGACTGATGTATCGTATTGTACCCTGGTTGGGGATTCTTACTGAGTATGTTTATACTCACCCTTATTTATCTTTCAGGTAACTTGGAACAACACCAGGATGGCTAGCGGAGGGAGCTGATTGATCATGGGGAGCCGTCGGCACTCTGTCATTTATTATTGCATTGTTTATTCAGCATGTAGATGGACAGGAGTCCTAGGGGAACATTGTTTAAAACGTTGTTTGAATTGTATTGTATGTTTTTATAAACACTGGCCAGGATGTTTTACTTTGTTGAATGGTTTAAATGAAAATTGTTGGTTATGTTTTAAGGGTTCCCCCTTCTCATATGTTTTGAATGGTTTTTAAATATGAGCACTAAACCGCTTGTTATCATATTTAACTTGCATGCTGAGTGAGAACCCCGGTTTAGGACCATGTTTTGGGTCGGGTTCGTCACAACTTTAGCTACGCCTCTCTTCTCAAATTGTTTAGTTTAGTGTTTTTAATCCCTTTTGTTTTCAATAAAGATAAACTCAATCAAGACCCTCTTGTTCCATTAAATTCTAAACAATCTGCTTTTAGTGAATCACAGTCCCTAGAAGATCGATAATTTGCTTATTATTTGTTGCAGACTGTGTATACTTGCTCGAGTGTGAGTTAATTCGCAAACTAATTCAATTTGTTTTTACATCAATCAATCCTTCTACACAAACTATATTTTAGGCATGTTGTGTTTTATGGATTTTACTCGATTTTATGTTGTAATTTCTACTAGGTACCATAAGTTTAGTTTTATGGATTTCATTATAATGTTGTAAATGTCTTATTATTAAATGGATTTGTTTTAATATTACATGCTCATTTTCTTCGCGCACTTGTGACGAGATGGTAGGCGCTCGACCGGTTGGATCAGATACTCACGACTAACGCTATAATTTGGGATCGCACCACAGTCTAGAATAGCGTGCAGGCTTGTGCGAATACGATTGGTTGGGTTGGTGATGGTAGCTTGCGTATAAGACGTGTGCTCTGGAAAGGGCCTACAGATATGGCTAGATTCATGGGCTGATCCTCGATAATGAAGAGCTCGACCAAGAATAGGAAGTGATTTTTTATGAGGGCTTAAAAGATAACTTGGAAGAATAGGTGGGCTAGAGAGAACATGAGTAAGGTATGAAACTTGGAAAATAATATATAGAGAGTTTGTGGTGTTAGATCGGCTTAGGGAATGCATTTTTAAATTCATAGTGGAGGTTCATCCACCAATACCAACTTCCCTCAAAACGTGCCTTCCCTTGATCAAACATCAAATGGGTTGTTTGTCAACCCATTTACCCATTCAACCTCACACATGGGTCTCCATGACCCATTCCAACGACCAAAATAAACTTTAATTTTTAATTCACAAACATAACCTTATAATTATGTTTCACCAAGTTCGTAGCGACAGCTGATGTCTCGTGTGTAATTAGTTCGCACTTCACACAAGTATACACGGTCTGCAGCAAGTAATAAGTAATTATCGATCTCCATAGGGACTGGAAGCTATCTAAGGTGATGTTTAAAATTGAATTGTAAATTGCACGAATATGATTTGGGTTGGTTTGGTTTGAAAGCATAAAGGTAAATAAATAGCAGCGTAAAATAGTTATGAGAAATAAGGCTAGACTAAGGTACTCATGGAAATCAACAGCAATGTAATAGAAAGAAACATGCGGTAAGAGACTCTATCATACTACGCCTCACAAACTTCCACTTCTGCTTCTGTTAGCATCAAGCCCAACTTCCACCGCAACTTGATGTAATTATGAGCCGGCGCTAAGTATGTAATTGTAACGGCCCAGTTTTCTATTCCGGTTCTCGAGCAGCTTCCGGTTCAGATTCAGTTGTTCGGTTGGGCCGTTAGAGCTGTTTTGACCCTTAGGGGTATTTTGGTCTTTTGGCTCCCCGGGCAAGATTTGTGGATTTTTAGGATTCCGAGGCAGCTCCTGCCTTTGTCAAGGCTTTTTTGTTGTGGGTTGCGAGTCCCGAGATGTTTGGGCTAGTCGTTTGGAAGTTCGGTTGTGGTTTGGGTTTTGGGCAAAGTTATGGTTGGTTAAGTGCATCCTTTGGGATTCGAGCCCGGGCCCTTAGTGTTGATTTGGGAGGTTGTTTTAAGTGAGTTTTATTTACTGGAAAAGGTTTCTTTAGTCGGGTCTCGAAGGAGGAAGCCGGGAAATGGGATTTTAAGGATTTCTTAAGGTTGGAGAAATGGATAAGGATGGAAATTAGGATAAAATCCCATTTTTCCTTTTTAAATCCCATTTTCCCTTTTTATTTTTAAAATCCCATTTTTTTTCTAAATCCCCATTTTTCCTTTTTTTCTCTCTCTCTCTCTCTCCCCTAGCCCGAGCCAGCCCCCCCAGCCCGAGCCCTAACCCAGCCCGAGCCCCCTGGCCGCCCAGCTCGCCCCAGCCCAGCTCGTCTAGCCCAACCGCGCACAGTGTCGCCCAGTCCGTCCCAGCGTCGCCCGACCTCGCCCAGGTCCGTGTCGCCCAATCGCACTGCTCAGGCCGAGCGCCAAGACAATGCTTGCGTCGCCCGCCCGCCGCCGCGATCGCCGTGCCAGCCCGAGCGTCCTGTAGCCGTCGCGTCATGTTGCCCCGCCCGAGTCCCTGTAGCGTGTCGTGTAGCTCGCGCCTGCGCGCCGTCCCCTTTGCCGAGCCGCGCCGCACGCCGTCGCCCAATTGAGCTCGAGCCCGCGCCCGCGCGCCCTTGCCTCGCCCCTGCTCGCCTGTGCGCAGCCTCCGCGCCCCTGCGCCTACGCCCTGCGCCCAGCCTGCCCTGCTGTGTTGGTTGGCCCGAGCCTTGTGGCTTCTCGGATGGTATTTCCCGAGTCTTTTCTTCGTTGGGCCCTGATTTTTTTGCTGCTGTTTATGGATTTTATTGGGGTGTTTTATTTAAATGTTTAGGCTGTTCGGGTTCCATCGAAGCTTGTGGGTCGTTTGTTGATTTGTGATAAATTGTTTCTGCTTGTTCCAGGTAAGGATTTCTTACCGTGGTTGTGTGGACCCTGCGATATTATCATGATTGTGCCTTGTATGCTTGTTTGCTGTTATGAGCATGTTAGTAATAGGGCAGCTATGTTTGATCTCTTGCTAGCATGTTTACCTGATTGTACATGTTAGTGCCATGCTAGGTTTGTTCTTCCAACATGCTTATGATTCCTGCTTTAAGTTCGTAGTATCATGCTAGGTAAGCGTGTTTGATGTCGGTTATTGTTTGCTAGCCAGGAATCATTTTACTCTGTACTCTTAGATAGAGTTGTAGGGTTTGTAATCATCTAGAGGCTGAGAGCGGACATAACGTACTTTGTCCCCACTGGTCGGGAGTAAAGTGCGCGCAGCATAACGTACATTGCTTCCCTCCCCCCCGGCCGCCGATGTGGATTTAGCTACCCACATCGGCATAAGCCTAGTTTGTAGCCTGCTAGAGTAGAACCCTGCCAATGGTGTCAGCCTACCTTGGCCGGTTTCTTAGCTTCAGGTCGGTGGTTCAGGCTGCACAGATGAGCGTCGAGGGCCTCGCGCTACTGTGATCAGTGACACCGCTTCCGAGTCTTAGGCATGCATACCTGGCTCGCATAGTTTGTCCTTAGGTTCCCACATTTACGCCGGTTGCGGCGATAATGCGGTGTGCGCGCGCTGCACAGCGTTAGTTGCCGATCGGAGCTCCCACAGGCTAATGTCGTGAGTACACCATTCCTTCCAGTTTAGAGCCAGACTTCGGGTACTCTCCCGTAAGTTCAGATTATTAGCAAGGGCAAAGAGGCCCTTGAGGACATCCTTGGGATCAGTTTTTGAGCTGATCAATCCCCCGAGTGAAAGAGACCTCGGTGATGTCCCGGGATTGGTTAGGATAACCAATCATTAGGCCGGAAGTAGGAGACTTCCGATGACTCTAGATCTTGCATTATGTGCTCGTTGAGCTATGATCTGTGTTGATAGCTGTTTGCTTGCACGTTGAGGTGCTAGATGACTGATGTATCGTATTGTACCCCGGTTGGGGATTCTTACTGAGTATGTTTATACTCACCCTTATTTATCTTTCAGGTAACTTGGGACAACACCAGGATGGCTAGCGGAGGGAGCTGATTGATCATGGGAGCTGCCGGCACTCTGTCATTTATTATTGCATTGTTTATTCAAAGATGTAGATGGACAGGAGTCCTAGGGGAACATTGTTAAAAAGTTGTTTAAATTGTATTGTATGTTTTTATAAACACTGGCCAGACTTGTTTTACTTTGTTGGTTTGTTTAAATGAAAATTGTTGGTTATGTTTTAAGGGTTCCCCCTTCTCCTATGTTTGAAAGGTTTTTAAATATGAGCACTAAACCGCTTGTTATCATATTTAACTTGCATGCTGAGTGAGAACCCAGGTTTAGGACCGTATGTTTTGGGTCTGGTTCTTACAGTAATAATTACACGTTTATTCTTAAACTCTTATTCAAAGCTTTACAGACGTTACACTACCTATTAAACATGCAAAATAGACTTAGGTTACTTCTTCTTTCGATTTACAACTTATTAGTTTGTGTGGATGGTTGGTCAACACTTACTATTGAAATGATGCACCTTATTTCCATGCTCTAGATTAACCCTTCCAGTTCTTCCTACGACATGCTGCTAAAATTCACTTTCTCTTAGCTTTGCACTAATGCAATTAGTTCATGATACAAACAGAGGGCACAAAACACGATATGGAAAACATACTAGAATTGTATTACTAAAGTAAAAATGAATCTAACAAAAAATTAAAAGAAAAGCTAACCCTACGAAAACAGTAATTTTCAGCATAATAATTCATATCTTGCATTTTATTCCCTCAATGAGTAAGCATCAGCGAATTACATATTTTTCTTCTTATTTTCACTTTACTCGCAATAATTCTCAATTAATAAATGCGAACAATGATCCAAAGTTAGGCTAAAATCTTACTCTATTTCAGAGTCATCAAACCCCCAAACTTGAATCATTGGTCGTCCCGAGTGATGCTATCATAGGTGTATCAACTGCTAAAAGTAATGCAAATCACAATGCCGTGCTTTTCTTCTTACTAAAAAAAATAATCTTTAAATATAATTGCCTTAATACACCAAACACTTACTCATCTCAATTCATCATTCACTAAGGTCCTAGCAATCTCATCTCAGTTTTTCTTCTTATTTCTCTTAGTCCAAAGTTCAACTCCTAGTTTGGAGACTTCTACTCTATTGCAATTCATTCAATCCCTATCATTGAAATCTATTCAAGACATTCTGTTCGAGGCTTATTTATTTGGTTTCCTTTGAGTAAATTTTCCGCTTGGCCGCTAATTGGTCTATAGCATTGCTAGCAAAATACTTAGATATCCCACGGCTTATTCGCTCTTCTTGCCATTTCATTTTCACCCATAATGCCTTGAGTTTTTTTTTGGAAAAAAATACGCATTCGCATAGCACAGGCTGCCCCCACCCACAAACTTAAAATCTTCATTGTCCTCAATGAAGGTGAGTCTTATTTCCCTCAAACTAAAATGAATCTAAGGTTCTTAATATCATTGTTGTAAGCTAATTAGTTTCCTTCCACATAATTGTTCTATGTCCTAAGTTCAACAAGTATCCGTCCTAAGATGATTTCGTTAGCAAACTAGAGAATGATGTCTCAGGGCAGATTAAATATCAGCATATCTAAGGCAATGTTGAAGATGTGGAATTAAAAAGCAAGATTCTAACTCAACATTAGTCAAAACATAAACTTAAGTAGTGAATAAAATGAAAGAATGATTATATTAATAAATGAGTAAGCATATATATATATATATAAAAATGAAAGATAGGATCAGTAGGGACATGTACTTCCTTTTTCAATCTTCATCATCTGAAGCGGACTCTTCGAAGCTAGAAGAAGAAACAATGTCGTGAAAATGTGGGAAGGTGGGTCGATGGATATGTGAATTTAAGAGCGCCAATGTGTCGAATATACCACTGTCTCTTATCTTCACATGCTCTAGATACATATCCAAATTATTGGATAGTATCTAGAGGCATTTTACCAGCTTCTCTTGCATGTTGAACTTCTTCTTGAATTTGCGAGTTGACACATGGGCATGTGTTAACTTCTTAGGTGGGGCAAATTCCCTCTCCAAGTGTTGGATGCTTTCCACTTCATCAAGCTCATGCCTAAATGGTGTCAGTTGAACTCTCTGCAGCTTCCTAAGGCTTGCCTCAGCCTCATTTGCTTCGTCTCTGCCTCTACGTCGAAATAGGTCCTTTGACACAAGATTTCCTCTTCTTCCAATACCTTGCTGATAGTCTAACATCGATACTTTTACTTCTCGATGAGTCCTCACTTCTTCTTCACAAATCGAGGCCATGTCAACAGGTCTTGAAGGGCCTGCATCTATATCTCTTCCCTTCTCAACCTTCCTCACCACTTGATGTGGTGCTGAAGTAACAACCAAGGACTCCTCCACTACTACAGTACGTTCTTCCGTCCTTTCGGTTGGGGCAGTCACTTGCCTTCGCATGGGTGGTCTGGCTTGTGACTTTTCGTCTTCACTCTGCATAAGTGCAACTTCAACTGGTTCAGGATCCTGATCTGGGTCGAATTCTCCTTGCCTTTCTATTGAAGTGTGCCACCATTTTTGATAATTTGTTTCAAGTCTTTGCACCATGGTGAAATTTTGGCAAGTGAGTTCTTGAAGTTAGAAGGGTAAGGGTAAGGAGAATGGTAATGGTACCAAATGAGAATATTTATCGACAGGATTGAGAGTTGTGACCTTTGCAGCAACCATCACAATGCGTCATGGTAACGATTGGACTTCAGCATCCATGCAATCTCTGCATATCAGTTGATTAACGATCGTGTAATCTGACTTCTCTATTTCCTTCCATAATTAATTATCGAAATGATTGTGCTCAGTCGCACGTGCTCCAATCCTATGATCTCGTCCATTTATCCATTCTTTTCAGAATCTCAACCAAATTTTGTTTAAAATTTTATGGAGATAACAAAAATGCCTAAAAAGTAATAAAGATAAACAATAAAGTAGAGATGAAATAATACGTCAAAATTCAGATACTTCTTGCATAAGCGAATAGGAAATATTTAAGCTTAGCATGCATGGAGAGAAATTTAAAAGTTATTGATATGCTTTGGCTCCACTTGCATACTCGAGTGCTTATTGTTCAATCAATACGAATGAAGATATCCCGCGCTGAACATCCTCATTCCAGTAATGCTTAAGTCTTTCCCCATTGAGTGCAAACTCATTTCCATTTGCTTCGTTCTTGATCGAGATTGCTTCTTCTGGTTTTACCTGCATAATACGAAATGGTCCAGACCACTTGGATTTGAGCTTCCCTGGAAAAAAATGAAGTCTAGAGTTAAATAAAAAACTTGTTGTCCAACCTCGAAAGTTCGAGGAGTTAGCTGACGATCATTGCATTTTTTCGTCTTTTCCTTGTAAAGTTTTACATTTTCATATGAAAAGTGTTTATGTAAGGACCTGACCCGAAATACGGTCCTAAACCTAGGTCCTCACTCAGCATGCAAGTTAAATATCTCAACAAGCGGTTTAGTGCTCATATTTAAAACTTTTCAAAACATTTGAGAACGGGGAATACTTAAAACATAATCAACAATTTACATTAAGCAAATCCAGCAGAGTAAAACCAAGCCTGGCCAGTATTTATAAAAGAACACTCAAAATAGTTTAAACAACTTTTAAACAACATTACCCTAGGACTCCTGTCCATCTACATGCTGAACAAATAATGCAAATAATAAATGACAGAGTGCCGGCAGCCCTCATGATCAAACAGCTCCCTCCGCTAGCCATCCCGGTGTTGTCCCAAGATACCTGGTGGAAAACCACATAAATAAGGGTGAGTATAAACATACTCAGCAAGAATCCCCAACCGAGGTACAATACGATACATCAGTCATCTAGCAACCTAGTATACATGCAAACAGAACGAGCTCAGAAGCAACAGGTTGTCTCAGGCTAACCGCCGATCTAGAAATTGCCTATTCAAGGACTTACAACCACAACCTACACTAGGTTCTACACCCTGATGCCCGTCAGGGTCTTACACAACCTAGGACGCGATGATGCCCATCGGGGTCTTACACAAAAGGATGCCCATCAGGGTCTTACATCTGCTAGACTCAGTGATGCCCATCGGGGACTTACACACAAGGATGCCCATCGGGGTCTTATACAGAAGGATGCCCATCAGGGTCTTACATCTGCTAGACTCAGTGATGCCCATCGGGTACTTACACACAAGGATGCCCATCGGGGTCTTATTCCACAATTCAATGATGCCCATCGGGGTCTTACACATACGGATGCCCATCAGGGTCTTACACCTCTAGCCATCAATGCTGCCCAACAGGGTCTTACACATCTAGGATGCCCATCGGGGTCTTACTCCAGCTATCAATGATGCCCATCGGGGTCTTACACATACGGATGCCCATCGAGGTCTTACACCTCAAATCACACATATGGATGTCCATCAGGGTCTTACACCTCAAATCAATGATGCCCATCGGGGTCTTACACATACGGATGCCCATCGGGGTCTTACACCTCTAGCCATCAATGCTGCCCAACGGGGTCTTACACATCTAGGCTGCCCATTGGGGTCTAACTCCAGCTAGGATCACAGAGATGCCCATCGGGGTCTTACACTCTCTAGCAATCTTATGATGCCCATTGGGGGCTTACCCAAGCAGAACCTAACTAGATACCCCTACAGTCTTCTACACTATAGATCACCTGCCTATCCCTAGCATGGAACTAACAGAAGATAACAGGAACAAGGATATGCCAGGATAAGAAAAACCTCTAGCAAACATGCTACGAACTCAAGCAGGAATCAACAACATGCTGGAAGAACAAACCTAGCATGGCAATAACATGAACAACAAGCAAACATGCTAGTGAGATTTCAGACATAAGCTGTCCTATAGCTAACATGCTCATAACAATAACCAAGCATACAAGGCACAATCATGATACATCGCAGGGTCCACACAACAACGGTAAGAAATCCTTACCTGGAAACAAGCAGAAATAACTATCACAAATCAACCAAGCGACCCTCGAGCTTCTAAGAGAATCCGAGCAACCTAAGCATTTAATAAAACAACCTAATCAAATAAACAGCAGCCAACAGCATAGGGCCCAAGGGAGAAAAGACTCGGGAATTACCATCAGAGAAGCCACAAGGCTCGGACCACACCAACACAGTAGGGCAGGCTGTCGGCAGCAAGGGGGCTGGCTTGGCGCGCTGGCGCAGAAAGGGACGCGCGCGCAGGAGCTGGGCGCTGGGCGCAGGCGCGACAGGGACACGGGCGCACTGGCGCGGCCGCTGAGGCTTGGAGTGGTGCGGCGTGGCTCAGTACAGGGAACGCGCGCGGGCTACGCGTCTGGGCTATAGGGAACGCACGTTGGCTGGGCGATCTGGTGTAGAGCTGGACGGTGCTGGGTCGGCACAGTGCACGGCTGGGAGTGGGCGATCTGGTGCGGAGCGGCTTTAGTCTTGAGTGTCTTGGGCTGATCTGGCGCTAGGGCTGGGCGGCTCGGCTCAGGTGGCGCTTTGGTGCGAGGCTGATCTGGCGGCTGGGGCTGGGTTGGGCGAGCTGGTCCGGCTAGGGCTGGGGTTGGGGCTCGGGTTTGGTGAGAGGGAGAGAGAGAGAGAAGAGAGAGAGAGAGAGAGAGAGAGAGAGAGAGAGAGAGAGAGAAAGAAATAAAACAAGGGGGAAAAGGGATTTTTCCTTATTTTTCCATCCTTATCCAATTTTAAATAGGTCTTAAAGACCTAAAATCCCTTCCCACGGCTTCCTCCTTCGAGACCGGGCTGAAGCAATCTTTCCCAATAAATAAAACTCACTTAATTCAAACTCCCAATCAACATTAAGGGCAAGGGCTCAAATCCCAAAGGAAGCACTTAACTTAACAATAATTTTGCCGAAACCCAAAACCACTTTCAAACGACTAGCCGAAACATCTTGGGTCTTGCAACTAGCAACAATCAAGCCTCGACAAAGGCAGGAGTGACCCTGAAATCCTGAAAATCCACAAATCCTGCCTAGGGAGCAAAAGACCAAAATACCCCTAAGGGTTAAAATAGCTCTAACGGCCCAACCGAACAACTGAATCTTGAACCGAAAGCACCTGAAAAACCAGAATAGAAAACTGGGCCGTTACAATACTCCCTCCTTTTAAGACTTTCACCCCCGAAAGTCCTAAGACAAAACAACTCCAGGAAAACTCCACTGATTCCTAACCAACTGAACTTCTCGGTTAAGATAACGCTAGCCTTCTTCGAAAACCAAACCCTCTTGGGTTCCCAAAGGCTCAAAGCCACAATGCCAACCAGTCTACCACAAACTATCTCAACCAAGACTGGGCATACACTGAACTCCGAAGGAAATAGATGCGATAAAGCTAGAAGCCAAACCACATCCTCAACTCGCACCATTTCTCAAACGGTCTTATAATCATAGGGCTCACTTAACCCTGCTAACCCAACTCGGAACGCCTCTCTACGGTGCTACTCTCAGCAAACTCGTGGACTGGCCACAAGCTCTAAAACTCTACACCACGCACTGGCATAACTCCTCTGAAAGCTCACAGCTGTTAACAAACAGCCTCAACCCTACGCCAAGCTGACCAAACAACTGAACCTCCCAGGTTTCAGAAACTAAACGGCCTACTCTTACTTCACAAGAGACCAGCGAACCACAAGGCTTGCCTACAGCCTTAACGAAAAACAATCGAACCACCAACTGACGACTGATCCTAAAGGAAAACTTTTCCAACTAGCACGCGCTCACAACACTTAAGCAACCATCTTAAAGAGAAATCGTCGCTCCAAGGACAAGGGGCACATTCCTGGTTCACCAAACGGTTAACACCACTCACACCAACTGAAACTTCAGCTGCGGCCACCTCTAAACGACAAGGTCCAGGCACAGGCTCCACTCAGCCAAACCAACAGACTGGACCCCTCAACGGCCTACCGCAAACAATCCAACGCAATCCTACCAGCAACTGGTCTAAGAGAACATCGCCAGCCAAGGAAGCAACCAACAATCCTCTCATGGTAATCTCGAGAAGTAAGGAAGAAAACAACACGGGGCTACCTGCAACTCAACAGCTTGAGGATAACAACTCAAAGGTCTAACCGACCAATGCCACGACACCACTATGCCAACCCACTCAGCTTTGGCTCAACTAAATGCCAACTACAAACGCGCAACAAAAAGGAGCAAAGCCTGAGAAAGGCTTGCTCTGCAAAAACTCAACCTAAACTTATAACGAGCAAAGCTCGCCTCCAAGCTACCACTCAACTCTTAAGTCCAACTGGCTACTCAAAGGACTTCCTCCTTTTAGCTTGAACCTAACTCATCTTCCAACCAGAAACTCCACACCCGGAACATCGCAAGGAATACAAATAACGACAACCATGATGCTGGCGAATCGCAAGAAACACGAACTGACAAGGCTACTTCAAAAGTTAGTACTCGAAGCTGGCATCCACGAACACCTCAACCACCATAGAAACTAGGGGGTCTTCAAACCCCAAAGATCCAACAACTTTCCAGAAACAACTCAACTCTTAAACTGGCTGGCCTCCGCCCTTGCGGGCTCAAACAACTTTTCTCTTGCTAATAACACAATGCAGAGACCCTCTCGCTGGGCTAACCGCTGCGCTACTCTGATCAACTACACAACTCAAGAGCTAAGCTGACTTCTTCTAAACGGGAACGATTCCCCAGCAAGCGAACTTCCGAAGGACAACGAAGTTCACACACGCTCGCTGTCTTGCTCAAACCCAAGGGCAACAACGACCAACTTTCTCACGGAAGCAACAACCGAGGGATCCCACAACCGACTGGACCACCAATCTAGAACTAGCAGTACTTACTCATCCGCCGACGGAGGGATCAACTCCCAAAACAACCTGTCTAGGAACAAGTCCTTAGGACAACGCCCGCTTGCTCGAACCGAGCTAGCTCTAGAACAACATGGGAACCATACTTGGTCAACACCAAGCACCACCTGACTAAGAATTCCAAAAACCAACGCGGAGGCACTTAAAAAAATGCTAGCTTGTCAACCGACAAGTAACGAACCACTCGCCCCACGAACAAAACTAACTGCTAGCAACTCAAAACCACACCTGAACCAATCTGGACTCTACTCCAAAAAAACACTAGCTTGCTAGTCTACCAAATCTGCCAGTAACTCACCCAAGGTCTACAACCTAGGGTTCTTCCGATCACCCTCCGACATACACGGTCGTCAAACGGTCTAACAGACAACTGGCTACACGGGCACAACTCTCTCCAGCATTTCAACTATGCTGGCCAACACCAACTCCTTGGAAACCAAGAGGACCAGAAACGCTACAGAATGAGTCATCCTCCTACACAAGCATCAGCCACAACATAGCTTCTATCCAAGGTAAGGATCCGAACAACACTCTTAACCATGACGATCTGAAACTGCGCGGCTTTGCTACCACCGCTCTTGCTCAGTTCCAACAGAACTCTAACCGTTGATCAAAAGAAGTTCCTCTAACCAGGTGAAGGTCCAACTAGCATAACTTGCTTAAACAACAACCCGGCTACGAGCACGGTATCCTTACAACCAAAGCTAGGGCACTTGACAAGAACTAAAGCCTTGACACCTCAAAGACTGAGCACTGGTTCCTCAGCATAAACCTCTCGTGGTTCCCAAAACATACACCACGGAACGAACTACACAAAAGTACACCAGCGTGTACAGCTCCAACTTGATTCCTTAAGATCCAATGCCAACAAGAACTCTCACACAAGGCAGCTTTAGCCTCCCAATAGAGCCACAACTAACAAGGGAGCAACAAGAGTTCCAACCCACTCGGGGTTAACTCACCACGAAAATCCACATAGGACAACTCACTCTTGCAAGAGCATATCCACACCAAGCTGACATACCTCAAACCAATGTGCCCACTAAATGAGCTCCGCTCAACCATCCAACTTATGGCTCTAACACTGGATCAACCACGCATCCATCGATGCCAACACTATCCATACTAGGGTAACTCAAAGGGTAGTCGAATCATGCTACCATCAAACTGGCTCACAAGCTCACAACATAGGCGCGGGAACTCGAACGCGCTAGCTCTTAACAACCTACAACATCCTTTTGCACCCAACTCTCGGTGACCCTGAAATGCTCCTACTTTCCCTCGAATGACCTCAAACTTGTAGATCTCTAACTACCACCGAGCTAGATCTCTTATGCAACCCAAACAGGTGCAACCTTAGGAAACGGGTACAAGACTAATGGGGATGCTGTACTCCGGGCGGGTCATGGAACCACCTGCACAAAAGTGCCAACTGGCCTGAATCTAGGCCTCCTCTCAAGGCTTGGTGCCAGCAGGCACTACATCCTTTACAACACTAATCAACCCTATACAAGCTTTATGCCCCTCAGAGGGTAAGGAAGGTCACACTCCAAGTGACGGGCAATGGCACTCAGCACAAGAGTCCCAATACTCGAGCAGACTACTCTCCGGCAACTCGACCAACATACATGCCACGACCTACTCCTGCATCCCACTCGATGCTCAACAAAAGCTCAGGCAAACTCCTGCATCCCACTCGATGCTCAACAAAAGCTTAGGCCAACTCCTCGGGTGGCAACAACTAGTTCCACATTTGGAACATGCAAACAAAAGAGTGCTCCACCCTACTAGCCTGCCGAAATCCACGGACGGATTAAGCCCTAACAAGAAAACTCCACACTACACCCTGGCTACGGGGGACTAAAAGAACTGGCTGTAAAACGACAGCAGGCTTGCAAGGGTTCAAATATGTCTCTACATCTTCCTCAAGCCACTCACACAACAACTTGCCAATTGATCGGGCGACTGGTGGAGACTCTGCTAGTCCACCTCTCTCAAGAGACTTCCACCACCCAACTGCTGTATCAAACAGCATAGAAACGACACGCCTCGGCCTCTGAACAATAGGACATCCCAACACACGGATGATAAACTCAATCTTGGCCAACCACTTTGCTGCTAGCAGTAGGCCTTTCTAAAACATCAAGCTCTACAGGCTTCCACTTGCCACACTCGGCGGCTCCATCAACGCCAACAATCTCATCAGCATAAACCTGATGTACCTGCCCTTTCGGGAACCTCTGGGGCTACTAGAGCTACTGGGGGTGTCTCCTGAATAAACTCTATCAACTAGGTTATCTGCGCCCGGGACTCCTCACTACGCGCTACAATCTGCGCCTGGGTCTCCGCTCTCTGATAGCTACAGGACCTGCCATCAATTCTCTCATGGGTGGAGTACATTCTGCTCAAGGAGTCACACTCTGAGGCGTGCTAGCCTCTACCCCCTCCACTTGGCAACTGAACTGTCAGGGCCAAAACTGGCATGCGGGTCTAGACAACCATGGACGCGGTCTCAACATCGACACGATCAGTCCAACTCTTCAGTTGGACATACCAAACGTCCCTGCTCCTCCATGTGTAATCAACATACTGGCGATCTACACAAAGCATAAAAGCTAGCCCACGGTGGGGCTCTCACTGCTCATCAAGGGTAACACATGTATACTAGATGCAGTATCGTAAAACAAAACCCTTAGCTTAATGAACTCAGACAAACCTGACGGCTGTGGAGTGCTGATGATCATGGGGACAACAACCTACAAAGCAGGTTAATCTACAGAATCTATGACTCTGTGCTCTGATACCAACTGTAAGGACCCGACCCGAAATACGGTCCTAAACCTAGGTCCTCACTCAGCATGCAAGTTAAATATCTCAACAAGCGATTTAGTGCTCATATTTAAAACTTTTCAAAACATTTGAGAACGGGGAATACTTAAAACATAATCAACAATTTACATTAAGCAAATCCAGTAGAGTAAAAACAAGCATGGCCAGTATTTATAAAAGAACACTCAAAACAGTTTAAACAACTTTTAAACAACATTCCCCTAGGACTCCTGTCCATCTACATGTTGAACAAATAATGCAAATAATAAATGACAGAGTGTCGGCAGCCCTCATGATCAAACAGCTCCCTCCGCTAGCCATCCCGGTGTTGTCCCAAGTTACCTGGTGGAAAACCACAGAAATAAGGGTGAGTATAAACATACTCAGCAAGAATCCCCAACCGGGGTACAATACGATACATCAGTCATCTAGCAACCTAGTATACATGCAAACAGAACGAGCTCAGAAGCAACAAGTTGTCTCAGGCTAACCGCCGATCTAGAAATTGCCTATTCAAGGACATACAACCACAACCTACACTAGGTTCTTGTAACGGCCCAATTTTCTATACCGGTTCTCGAGGAGCTTCCGGTTCAGATTCAGTGGTTCGGTTGGGCCGTTAGAGCTGTTTGGACCCTTAGGGGCATTTTGGTCTTTTTGCTCCCTGGGCAGAATTTGTGGTTTTTCAGGGCTTCAAGGCAGCTCCTGCCTTTGTTGAGGCTTGTTTGTTGTGGGCTGCGAGTCCCGAGATGTTTGGGCTTTTCGTTTGGGATTCCGGTTGTGATTTGGGTTTTGGGCAAAGTGATGGTTGTTTGGGTGTTTCCTTCGGGATTCGAGCCGGGCCTTCAGTGTTGATTTGGGAGGCTGATTTCAGTGAGATTTGTTGTTTGAAAAGGTTGCTTCTGTCTAGTCTTGAAGGAGAAAGTCGGGAAATGAGATTTAAGGATTTTAAGGATTTTTGGAAAAATTGGAAAATTGGATAAAGTTGGATTTAATTTTGGATAAGGTTGGAAATTTAAATAAAAGAGAAAAGAAAAAGAAAAAAAAAAAAGAAAAAAAAATCTCATTTTCCCCATTTTTTTCCCCTTTCTCTCTCCTCCAGCCTGAGCCCCCCCCCCCTTGGATCTCTCCTCCCACGCCCGAGCCCCCTGGTCGCCCACCCAGATCGCCCACACCCGAGCCCAGCCAAGACAAAGGTGCGTGCCAAGATCGCCCATGTTCGCCCCTTTCGCCCTCTACCGCGTCGCGCACAGCGTCACGAGCCCAGCCCCTACCCCCTACCCGCCCGCGCGCGCAAGACAGTCGCCCGCCGCGCCGAGTCGCGTCGCCGCGACAAGCCCGCCCGCGTCGCCCTCGCCCTGGTCCGTGTGCCCCGAGCCATCGCGTCGCGTCGCCCCGCGCGCGCGTCCTTGTAGCGCCTCGTGTCGCTCGCGCCCGTGCGCGCCTTCCCCTATGCTTGCCGAGCTCGCGCCCGCGCGCCGTCCACTGTGCCGAGTCGCACCGCGTGCCCTCGCCTCGTCCCAGCTCGCCAGCAGCCTCCGCGCCCGACCTGCGCCCGCGCCGCTGCCTGCGCCCGCTCACTGCCTGTTGTGTGGTTGGTTGGCCCGAGCCTTGTGGCTTCTCGGATGGTATTTCCCGAGTCTTTTCTTCGTTGGGCCCGATTTATTGGCTGCTGGTTATGGATTTATTGGGCAGTTTATGTATTTGATTTGGGTGCTTTGTTTGATGTTCAGGCTGTTCGGGAATCGATTAGAGGCTCGAGGATTCGCTCGTAGATTTATTATTATTATTGTTTTTCTGCTTGTTCCAGGTAAGGATTTCTTACCGTTGTTGTGTGGACCCTGCGATATATCTCGATATGCCTTGCTTGTTTGCTGATTGTTATGAGCATGTTAGAGATAGAGCAGTTGATTGAATTCTTGCTAGCATGTTTGCTTGATTTTACATGTTAGTGCCATGCTAGGTTTGTTCTGCCAGCATGCTTATGATTCCTGCTTAAGTTGTAGTATCACGCTAGGTAATGTGATTTATGTCGGTCATTGCTTGCTAGCCAGGAATCATTGATTTTGCTCTGTACTCTTAGATAGAGTTGTAGGGTTTGTCATCATCCAGAGGCTGAGCGGACATAACGTACTTTGTCCCAATGGCTCAGGTCGGGAGTAAAGTGTGCGAAGCATAACGTATCTTGCTACCCCCCCCCCTCGACCCGCCGGTTGTGGACTTAGCTACCCACTTCGGCCAGAGCCTAGTTTGTAGCCTGCTAGAGCGGAACCCTGCCATCGGTGTAAGCCTGCCCTGGCCGGTTCTTAGCTTCAGGTAGGTGGATCATGCTGCACAGATGAGCGCCGAGGGCCTCGCACTACTGTGATCAGTGACACCGCTTCCGAGTCATAGGCATGTGCACCTGGCCCGCGTAGTTTGCCCTTAGGCCCCCGCATTTACTCCGGTTGCAGAGGAGCATGCGGTGTCTTGCGCCTGCGCGCGTTAGTTGCCGGTTCGAAGAGCTCCCCCGGGCTAATGTCGTGAGTACACCATTCCTTCTGTTAGAGCCTGACTTCGGGTACTCTCCCGTAAGTCCAGATTAGTGCAAGGGCAAGGAGGCCCTTGAGGATATTTTAGGGATCAGTGTATTTCCCCCCGAGTGACAGATACCTCGGCGATGTCCCAGGATTGGTCAGTGTATCCAATCCCAGTTAGGCCAGAAGTAAGAGACTCCAGATCTTGTTTTATGAGCTCGTTGAGCTATGATCTGTGTTGATAGCTGTTTGCTTGCATGTTGAGGTGCTAGATGACTGATGTATCGTATTGTACCCCGGTTGGGGATTCTTACTGAGTATCTTTATACTTACCCTTATTTATCTTTCAGGTAGCTTGGGACAACACCAGGAGGGCTAGCGGAGGGAGCTGATTGATCATGGGGAGCCGCTGGCACTCTGTCATTTATTGTTGAATTGTTTATTCAGCATGTAGATGGACAGGAGTCCTAGGGGAACATTGTTTAAAACGTTGTTTAAATTGTATTGTATGATTTTATAAATACTGGCCAGGTGGTTTTACTTCGTTGGATGGTTTAAATGAAAACTGTGGTTTATGTTTTAAGGGTTCCCCCTTCTCATATGTTTTGAATGGTTTTTAAATATGAGCACTAAACCGCTTGATATCATATTTAACTTGCATGCTGAGTGAGAACCCCGGTTTAGGACCATGTTTTGGGTCGGGTTCATCACAGTTGGTATCGAGCACGAGTCATAGATTCCGTAGACTAAACCTGCTTTGTAGGTTGTTTGCTCCCATGATCATCAAGCACTCCACGGCGCGCCAGTTTTCTGCGAGTTCAATTAAGCTAAGGGGTAAGAATTTACAATACTTTTCATCTAGCTTTTATGCCTTGTGTAGAGTTGTGGAGCGGAGACGAGCGAGTTCGACTCGTTGTTGGTTTGGGCTTAGAGAGCCATCATGCCAACTTTCCCGCAGTGCGAGCAGTTTGTTGAGCAGTGAGAGCCCCAGTGTGGGCCAGCATTTATGCTTTGTGCAGATCGCCAGTGTGTCGATCGCACCTAGAGGGAGGCAGAGCTTGGACTCCCGTAGGCCATTTGTGGCCCAGTTGTTGCTTTCCCCTAGTGAGAGGGTGGAGGTGCTCGTGCAGATCGCCAGTGTGTTGATCGCACTCTGAGGAGCAGGACGCTTGGCATGTCCGACCGAGGAGTTGGACCGTTTGTATTGATGTTGAGGCCGCGTCCAGGGTTGTTTAGCCCGTTGGCCAGAGTTGGCCCTGGCAGTTGAGTTGCCTAGAGGAGGTGGTAGTGGCTAGCACGCCTTAGAGTGAGACTCCTTGAGCAGAGTGTACTCCAGCCATGAGAGATTTGATGGCAGGTCTTCAGCTATCAGAGAGCGGAGACCCAGGCGCAGTTTGTAGCGCAAAGTGAGGAGTCCCGGCACGAGATAGCCCACCGGCGAGAGTTTGTTTCAGCATTTTTCCCCCAGTAGCTCTTGTAGCCCCGGAGGTTCCCGGGAGGGCATGATCAGCAGGTTTATGCAGACGAGTTTGTTGGCGTTGATGGAGCCGCCCAGTTTGGCAAGTGGATGCCTGTAGAGCTCGTTGTTTGAGAAAGTCCAGCTGCTAGTAGTAAAGCAGTTGGCCAGGTTTGAGTTTAGCATCCGTGTGTTGGGATGCCCTACTGTTCAGAGGCCGAGATGTGTCGTTCCTGTGCTGTTTGGTACAGCAGTTGATGGTGGTAGTCCCTTGAGAGAGGTGGACTAGCTGAGTCTCCACCAGTCGCCCGATTGATTGGCAAGTTGCCGTGTTAGTGGCTTGAGGCAGATGTAGAGCCATCTTTGCCCCCTTGCAAGCCTGTTGTCGTTGTGCAGCCAGTTCTTTTAGTGCCCTCGTAGCCAGGGTGCAGTTCAGAGTTTGCTTGCCAGGGTTTTATCCATTTGTGGATTTCAGCGGGCTAGTAGAGTGGAGCACTCTTTTATTTGGATGTTCCTAGTGTGGAACTAGTTGTTGCCACCCGAGGAGTTGGCCTGAGCTTCTGTTGAGCATCGAGTGAGATGCAGGAGTTAGCCTGAGCTTTTGTTGAGCATCGAGTGGGATGCAGGCGTAGGCCTTGGCATGTCTGTTGGTCGAGATGCCAGAGATTAGGCTGCTCGAGTTCTTGAACTCTTGTGTTGAGTGCCATTGCCCCGTCACTTGGAGTGTGACCTTTCCTCAGAGAGGCATAAAGCTCGTTGTAGGCTGATTTGTGTTGTAAAGGATGTTGTGCCTGTTGGCACCAGGCTTTGAGAGGAGGCCTAGATTGAGGCCAGTTGGCTCTGTTGTGCAGGTGGTTCCATGGCCGCCCAGAGTATAGCATCCCCGCTAATCTTGTACCCATTTCCTGAGGTTTCACCTGTTTGGTTGCATAAGAGATCTAGCTCGGTGGTAGTCAGAGGACTACAAGTATGAGGTTTTCGAGGGAAAGTAGGAGCTTTCCTTGGTCACCGAGAGTTGGGTGCAAAGGATATTGTAGGCTGTTTAGAGCTAGCGCGTTTGAGTTCTCGCGCCTCTGTTGTGAGCTTCTGAGCCAGTTTGGTGGTAGCATGTTTCGGCTACCCTTTGAGTTACCCTAGTATGGGTAGTGTTGGCATCGATGGATGCGTGGCTGATCCAGTGTTAGAGCCATGAGTTGGTTGGCTGTTCGGAGCGTGTTTAGTGAGCACATTGGCTTGAGGTATGTTAGCCTGGTTGGATTTGCTCTTATAGAGTGAGTTTGCCAATGTGGCTTTCCGTGGTGAGTCGACCCCGAGTGGGTTTGGACTCTTGTTGCTCCCTGGTTAGTAGTGGCTCTGTTGGAGGCAAAAGTTGCCCTGTGTGAGAGCCCTTGTTGGCATTGGATCTAGTTGGAGCTGTACACCCCAGTGTACTTTTGTGTAGCTCGTTCCGTGGTTATGTTGGAGAACCACGAAGGGTTCGTGTTGAGGAGCCAGTGCTCAGTCTTGGAGTTGTCAAGGCTTTGGTTCTTGGCAAGTGCCCTAGCTTTGGTTGTAAGGATGTCGTGCTCGTAGCCGGGTTGTTGTTTGAGCAAGTTTTGCTTGTTGGTCCTTAGCCTGGTCAGAGTTCAGTTGGATCTGAACAAGAGCGGTGGTAGCAGCCGCGTAGTTTCTGATCGTTATGGCTAAGTGAGAGCTGTTCGGATCCTTGCCTTGGGCAGAAGGTTTGTTGTGGTTGAGCTTTGAGTAGGAGGATGACGCATTCTGTAGCGTATCCGGTCCTCTTGGTTTTCAGAGTTGGAGTTAGCCAGCTTAGTTGAGATGCTGGAGAGGATTGTGCCCGTGTGGCCGGTTGTCTGTTAGATTGTTTGACGACAGGGTGTGTCGGAGGGTGATCGGAGGATCCCTAGTTTGTGGAGAGCCTCTCCAGAGCTCAGTTAGACCCAGGCAGTGTTCCTTGGGTGAGTTGCTTGCAGATTTGGCAGTCTAGCAAGCTAGTGCTTGTTTGGAGTAGAGCCCGGATTGGTTCCGGTTTGGAGGCTAGTTGGTGCTTGGTGTTGACCAAGTTTTGGTTCTCTTGATGTTTCAAGAGCTAGCTCGGTTCGAGCAGGAGGGCGTTGCCCTGAGGATCTGTTCCTAGTCAGGTTGTTTAGGAGTTGACCCCTCCCTCGGCAGTTGAGTAAGTTCTGCTTGTTCTGGTTGGTGGTCCAATCGGTTGGGTTTCCCAGGGTGTTGCTTCCAAGAGTGTTGGTTGTTGTTTGCCCTTGGGTTTGAGCTAGTCGTGAGCATGTGTGATGTTCGCGCCCTTCGAGTTCGCTTGGCGGGAAATCGTTCCCGTTGAGGAGTCAGCTTAGCTCCTAAGTTGCGTAGTGGATCAGAGTAGCGCAGTGGTTAGCCCAGCGAGAGGGTCCCTGCATGGTGTTGTTAGCAAGCGAAGTTGTTTGTCCCCACAAGAGCTGTGGCCAGCCGGTTTAAGAGTTGAGTTTTTGCTGGTGAGTTGTTGGTTCTTTGGGGTTTGAAGAGCCCCTAGTGTCCATGGTGGTTGAGTTGCACCATGGATGCCAGCCTCGAGTGTTATCTTTTGAGATATCCTCGTCGGTCCGTTTTCCTTGCGATGTTCCGTGTGTGGAGTTTCTAGTCGCAAGATGAGTTAGGCCTTGGCTAAAAGGAGGAAGTCCTTTGAGTAGCCAGTTGGACTTAAGAGTTGAGTGGTAGCTTGGAGGCGAGCTTTGCTCGCTATGAGCTTGAGTTGAGTTCTGCTGAGCAAGTTCTTCTCGGGCTTTGCTTCTTGTTGTTGTGCTTTTGCAGTTGGCGTTAGCTGAGCCTCAGTGGAGTGAGTTGGCACAGAGGTGCCGTGGCATTGGTTGGTTAGCCTTTGGGCTGTTCTCCTCAAGTTGTTGTGTTGCTGGTAGCCCTGTGAGGGTTTGGTCCTTGCTGCCGAGATTTCCATGAGAGGAGCGTTGGTTGTTTCCTTGCCTGGCAATGTTCTCTTTGGCCAGTTGCTAGTAGATTTTCATGGAAAAGTTTGTGTTCGGCCGTTGAGAGGCTCCAGTTTGTTGGCTAGGCCGAGTGGAGCCTGTGCCTGGTTTTGGCCATTTAGGGTTGGCGTAGGCCAGAGTGAAGTTTCACTTGTGCTTGTTGGAAAAGTTTGCCTTTTGGATCGATCGCCATTGGTGATTTGTTTGCTTTTCGTTAAGGCTTTAGGCAAGCTTTGTGGTTTCTTTGGCCTCATGTGATGTATGAGTAGGCGCTTTGGTTTCTGGAACTGAGAGAGTTCATTGTTTGGCCAAAGATGGTGTAGAGTTGAGGCTGTTTGTTAACAAATTGTGGGCATTCGAGAAAAGTTAAGCCAGTGCGTGGCGTTGAGTTTTGGAGCTTGTGCCCAGTTTGCGAGTTTGCTGAGAGTAACACCGTAGAGAGGTGTTCCGTGTTGGTTTAGCAGGGTTTAGATTGAGCCCCTGGTTTGTAGGCCTTTTGAGATCCTTGAGCGGATCGAGACACCGCCTTTCTTCTAGTTAGCCTTGCCAGTCTTTGTTGAGCTAGTCTTTGGCAGACTGGTTAGCTTTGTGGCTTTGAGCCTTTGAGAACCCAAGAGGGTTTGGTTTTCGTAGAGGGCTAGTGTTGTATTAGCCGAGAAGTTCAGTTGGCTAGGAATCGGTGGAGTATTCCTAGAGTCGTTTAAATCTTAGGACTTTCGAGGACGAAAGTCTTATAAGGAGGGAGTATTGTAACGGCCCAGTTTTCTATCCCGGTTCTCGAGGAGCTTACGGTTCAGATTCAGTGGTTCGGTTGGGCCGTTAGAGCTGTTTGGACCCTTAGGGGCATTTTGGTCTTTTGCTCCTAGGCGAGATTTGTGTGGTTTTCGGGGCTTCAAGGCGGCTCTCCCTGCTTTGTTGAGGCTTGTTTGTTGTGGGTGCGAGTCCCGAGATGTTTGGGCTTTTCATTTGGGATTCCGGTTGTGATTTGGGTTTTGGGCAAAGTGATGGTTGTTTGGGTGTTTCCTTTGGGATTCGAGCCGGGCCTTCAGTGTTGATTTGGGAGGCTGATTTCAGTGAGATTTGTTGTTTGAAAAGGTTGCTTCTGTCGGGTCTCGAAGGAGGAAGCCGGGAAATGAGATTTAAGGATTTTAAGGATTTTTGGAAAAATTGGAAAATTGGATAAAGTTGGATTTAATTTTGAATAAGGTTGGAAATTTAAATAAAAGAGAAAAGAAAAAAAAAAAAAAAAAAAAAAAATCTCATTTTCCCCATTTTTTTCCCCTTTCTCTCTCCTCGGCCCGAGCCCCCTTGGCCCTCTCCTCCCACGCTGAGCCCCACAGTCGCCCACCCACTCGCCCACGCCCGAGCCCAAGCCAAGCCCACCCGCATCTTGCGTGCAGCGTCGCCCAGTGTCCGCCCTATTTCGCCTGCCGCGTCTCAAAGCGCCGAGCCCAGCCCCTGCCCTGCCCGATCGCGCCGCACAGTGTTGCCCAGGCCGCCCGAGTCGCGTCGCACAGTGTCGCCCAGCCCCGCGTCGCCCTCGCTTTGGTCCGTGCGCCCTGTAGCTCGCCGTGCCGTGCCAGCCCGAGCGCCCCAAGACATCGCGTCGCGTCGCCCCGCGCGCGTGTTTCTATAGCGCCTCGTGTCGCTCGCGCCCGTGCGCGCCGTCCCCTGTGCTTGCCGAGCTCGCGTCCGCGCGCCTTCCACTGTGCCGAGCCGCGCCGCGCGCCGCGCTCCCTCGCCTCGTCCCAGCTCGCCCGCGCCCCTGCGCCCCAGCACCCAGCCTGCCCTGTTGTGTGCTGGTTGGCCCGAGCCTTGTGGCTTCTCGGATGGTATTTCCCGAGTCTTTTCTTCGTTGGGCCTGGATTTATTGGCTGCTGGTTATGGATTTATTGGGCTGTTTATGTATTTGATTTGGGTGCTTTGTTTGATGTTCAGGCTGTTCGGGAATCGATTAGAGGCTTGAGGATTCGCTCGTAGATTTATTATTATTATTGTTTTTCTGCTTGTTCCAGGTAAGGATTTCTTACCGTGGTTGTGTGGACCCTGCGATATATCTCGATATGCCTTGCTTGTTTGCTGATTGTTATGAGCATGTTAGAGATAGAGCAGTTGATTGAATTCTTGCTAGCATGTTTGCTTGATTTTACATGTTAGTGCCATGCTAGGTTTGTTCTGCCAGCATGCTTATGATTTCTGCTTAAGTTGTAGTATCACGCTAGGTAATGTGATTTATGTCGGTCATTGCTTGCTGGCCAGGAATCATTGATTTTTCTCTGTACTCTTAGATAGAGTTGTAGGGTTTGTCATCATCCAGAGGCTGAGCGGACATAACGTACTTTGTCCCAATAGCTCAGGTCGGGAGTAAAGTGTGTAAAGCATAACGTATCTTGCTACCCCCCCCCCCGACCCGCCGGTTGTGGACTTAGCTACCCACTTCGGCCAGAGCCTAGTTTGTAGCCTGCTAGAGCAGAACCCTGCCATCGGTGTAAGCTCGCCTGGCCGGTTCTTAGCTTCGTGTCGGTGGATCATGCTTTTGCATGATGGCGTCGAGGGCCTCGCGCTCATCGTGATCGCGACACCGCTTCCGAGTCATAGGCATGTGCACTGCCCGCGTAGTTTGCCCTTAGGCCCCGCATTTACGCCGGTTGCGAGAGGAGCATGCGGTGTGCGGGCACACGCGTTAGTTGCCGCCGGAGAGCTCCCGGGCTAATGTCGTGAGTACACCATTCCTTCCGTTAGAGCTCGACTTCGTGTACTCTCCGTAAGTCCAGATTAGTGCAAGGGCAAGGAGGCCCTTGAGGACATTTTAGGGATCATTGTATTTCCCCCCGAGTGACGAGATACCTCGGCGATGTCCCGTGATTGGTCGATGTATCCAATCCCAGCTTAGGCCGGAAGTAAAGAGACTTCCGATGGCTCCAGATCTTGTTTTATGAGCTCGTTGAGCTATGATCCGTGTTGATAGCCGCTTGCTTCCATGTTGAGGTGCTAGATGACTGATGTATCGTGTTGTACCCGGTTGGGATTCTTCTGAGTATCTTTATACTCACCCTTATTTATCTTTCGGTAGCTTGGGACAACACCAGGAGGGCTAGCGGAGGGAGCCGATTGATCATGGGGAGCCGCCAAGCACTCTGTCATTTATTGTTGCATTGTTTATTCAAAGATGTAGATGGACAGAGTCCTAGGGGAACATTGTTTAAAAAGTTGTTTAAATTGTATTGTATGATTTTATAAATACTGGCCAGGTGGTTTTACTTCGTTGGATGGTTTAAATGAAAACTGTGGTTTATGTTTTAAGGGTTCCCCCTTCTCATATGTTTTGAATGGTTTTTAAATATGAGCACTAAACCGCTTGATATCATATTTAACTTGCATGCTGAGTGAAAACCCCGGTTTAGGACCATGTTTTGGGTCGGGTTCGTCACAGTTCTACACCCTGATGCCCGTCAGTGTCTTACACAACCTAGGACGCGATGATGCCCATCGGGGTCTTACACAGAAGGGTGCCCATCAGGGTCTTACATCTGCTAGACTCAGTGATGCCCATCGGGTACTTACACACAAGGATGCCCACCGGGTCTTATACAGAAGGATGCCCATCAGGGTCTTACATCTGCTAGATTCAGTGATGCCCATCGGGGACTTACACACAATGATGCCCATCGGGGTCTTATTCCAAAATTCAATGATGCCCATCGGGGTCTTACACATACGGATGCCCATCAGGGTCTTACACCTCTAGCCATCAATGCTGCCCAACAGGGTCTTACACATCTAGGATGCCCATCAGGGTCTTACTCCAACTATCAATGATGCCCATCCGGGTCTTACACATACGGATGCCCATCGGGGTCTTACACCTCAAATCAATGATGCCCATCGGGGTCTTACACATACGGATGCCCATCGGGGTCTTACACCTCAAATCAATGAAGCCCATCGGGGTCTTACACATACGGATGCCCATCGGGGTCTTACACCTCTAGCCATCAATGCTGCCCAACGGGGTCTTACACATCTAGGATGCCCATCGGGGTCTTACTCCAGCTAGGATCACAGAGATGCCCATCGGGATCTTACACTCTCTAGCAATCTTATGATGCCCATCAGGGGCTTACACATAAGGAAACAGTGCAGTGCCCATCGGGGACTTACCTACACTGGCACCACATTGGTGCCCATCGGGGGATTACCCAAGCGGAACCTAACTAGATACCCCTACAGTCTTCTACACTATAGATCACCTGTCTATCCCTTGCATGGAACTAACAGAATATAACAGGAACAAGGATATGCCAGGATAAGAAAAACCTCTAGCAAACATGCTACGAACTCAAGTAGGAATCAACAACATGCTGGAAGAACAAACCTAGCATGGCACTAACATGAACAACAAGCAAACATGCTAGCGAGATTTCAGACACAAGCTGTCCTATAGCTAACATGCTCATAACAATAACCAAGCATACAAGGCACAATCATGATACATCGCAGGGTCCACACAACCACGGTAAGAAATCCTTACCTGGAAACAAGCAGAAATAACTATCACAAATCAACCAAGCGACCCTCGAGCTTCTAAGAGAATCCGAGCAACCTAAGCATTTAATAAAACAACCTAATCAAATAAACAGCAGCCAACAGCATAGGTCCCAAGGGAGAAAAGACTCAGAAATTACCATCCGAGAAGCCACAAGGCTCGGACCACACCAACACAAAGAGGCGGTGTCCGGGCAGCGAAGGAGGCGGGCTTGGCGCCTTGGCGACGCGGCGCAGGAGGACGCGCGGCAGAGAGCTGGCGCTGGCGCAGCGCGACAGGGACACGGGCGCGCTGAGGCTCGGAGTGGTGCGGGGCGGCTCGGCACAGGGAAAGAAGCGCGGCGACGATCGCGCTCGCGCTTATGCGAACGCGCGCTGGCTGGTGACTCGTGCGAGCCGACGGCGCTGGCCGGTCATGCACAGGTGCACGGTTGGGAGTGGGCGATCCGATGCGGAGTGGCCTGGTGCGGGGCTGTGCGGGCTGATGTGGTGCTAGGGCTGGGCAGCTCGGAGCTGGGAGGCCTGGTGCTGGGCTGAGCGGCCTGGCACAGTGCGGGGCTGGATCTGAGCGAGTTGGGGCTGGGTTGGGCGAGCTGGTCCGGCTAGGGCTGGAGTTGAGGGTCGAGTTTGGTGAGAGTGAGAGAGAGAGAGAAGAGAGAGAGAGAGAGAGAGAGAGAGAAACAAAACAAGGGGGAAAAGGGATTTTTCCTTATTTTTCCATCCTTATCCAATTTTAAATAGGTCTTGAAGACCTAAAATCCCTTCCCACGGCTTCCTCCTTCGAGACCCGGCTGAAGCAATCTTTCGCAATAAATAAAACACTTAATTCAAACTCCTAATCAACATTAAGGGCAAGGGATCAAATCCCAAAGGAAGCACTTAACTTAAAAATAATTTTGCCAAAACCCAAAACCACTTCCAAACTTCCAAACGACTAGCCCAAACATCTTGGGTCTTGCAACTAGCAACAATCAAGCCTTGACAAAGGCAGGAGTGACCCTAAAATCCTTAAAATCCACAAATCCTGCCCGGGGAGCAAAAGACCAAATTACCCCTAAGGGTTAAAATAACTCTAATGGCCCAACCGAACAACCGAATCTTGAACCGAAAGCACCTGAAAAACCGGAATAGAAAACTGGGCCGTTACAGTTTATGCTATTCCAAATCGAGTAATTGCATCATTCTAGCAGCACCTACTTTCTAGAGATCAAGATTTAATTTCTTAAGCGCCTAGAAAGCCTTGTGTTCTAACTCGATTGGCAAATGGCATGCTTATCCAAACACTATTTTGTAGGGCGACATGATCAATGGCATTTTCAATGGAGTTTGGTAAGCCCAAAGTGAATCATCAAGTCGCATGGGCCAATCCCTTCGGTTAGGTCTGATAACTCTCGAAGAGAGCATATTTTAGGCTGCTTAGTTTGTATTATTTTAATATTTAAGTAAAGAATTTATGCGTTCCTAGAGAAAATACGGAGAAATAACTTAGAAAAGCAGCATGCATTCATGAAGTAGCATTAGAAGCATGAATCCGCGCTCTAGCGCAAATAGGAAAGCAATTGTGACTAATTAACGCTTTTTAGCAGGATTTCGCGCAGCATCGAGGAAAAGACAACAATGTGAACAATGACCAGATCGCGCGAAGATGTAGAACCCAAAGAAGGAAGTACGTTCGGACAAAGTTTCATCTACAAGGAAAGAATCAGAGAATCAATTATGAAATCAAAGCGGTGGCAATCAAATAAATCTCGACAAAAATCATGGAATATACATTGATGATGATTTGACAGCTCACCTCTACTTGCGGATCACGAAATTCAACCTTATAAATATCGAAGTAAGGAGCGGAATTCATTGAGCTGGTCGGTTGGCCATAAGTCGATCGAGGGACTAAAGCTAAGACTTTAGTCTACTATAAATGAGCAAATGGTGGTGTTGTGGGAACTGATGATAAGGAGACTACACACCTTCAGCCATGCCAATTCCATTTACTTTTTTATTAGGAGAAGTTGTAGTATTTAAACATTTCATAGTCGTAGTAAAATCGTCTGGTTTAAACTTCTATATTGTGTTTATTACTATGATTGCGTTATAGGAGTATATGATGGCTACTTATGAATAGATCATGTTACATGTGTAGGTCACTGAATATTACACTGCTAAATGTTTATTTGTATATATGCGTCGATTAGCTACCCACGCATGTACCTTGCAAAGAATCTGAAGAGGAATCGCATGTTGACCCTGTATGCTACATTAGGTTGCATGAACAGTTGTTCAGCATTTAGGGAGTTAGGAATAACCTCACTACTGCTTACGTCGCCCTATGCTAAGTATGGTGTTTGTAGCGGGTGCTAGTTTGCCCATAAACCATTAGTCACGGAAGTGATAATCGTTAGGGAAGTAAGATATTTGTGGCTAGTCTGCACTCTTAGCCTTTTCTAGGAATACGTAGCTAGCATTACTCATTGTATGCATTAGTATTTTATTTCTGCTTTTTATTTATCTTATTAAACAAAACCAAACCACTCAACAATATATGCTTATTTATTTTTCGCATGACTCTTACTTAAGTGGTATTCGCTCTAGACATCAATCTCTGTGGGATTGATAATTTACATACTTATTACTTGCTGCAATTCCCAACCGCGTATACTTGTGCGTAAGTGATTCCAAGTGCCATTCGCATAAGAATTAGTTACTGTTCAATATATTAGCAGTGGAATCGTCCGGTCAAGGTCCTACAACTTTCTCAAGAATACTCTTAATCTCTCGATTTGAGATTTCAGCTTGGCCATGGGTCTGTGGATAATTAAGAGTAGCAATGCGATGCTTGATATTATACTTTTGCAACTTATGACTCTAGAATAGAGTCAGATTTCAGCCTAAATTCGGATCATATTGCGTGTTATTCAATTCATATCAAGCTTCCCAAAGACAAAAGTGCACGCTTTAAAGTGTAATTCGCTAATGTTGTGCATTAGCAGAGTTGAATGCTAAATATCAGGAATCATGCAAAATAAAGAAAAAAAGAAGCACAGATAGCATGAAAGTCGTAGAAACTGATAATTATTTCTATTTCGGAGGATCAGCGTTAGGGAAACATTGCTAAGAAGGAAATCAAAACGCACGAGTGCGAGTACTGAAGCTCGGAAGATCAAGGCCAATCGCACTACAAGTAAATAAGGAAGGAAGAATCCACTAGTGAGAAGTTGACTAACCAGACAATTAAGAGACGGATTGTTGAAATCATGGGATTCCTGCCTTAGACAAATCAAACACATATGGCATGAAATTAAAAGGAGAAATCTTCGTGCAAATTGATTCTCACCATTCTGGAACCTTCTAAGGCTCGACGACCTAGCTCTATAAAAGGGGACATGATGTAATTGAGAAGGGGAGTTGGATCTTTGCCCTGTTTTTCTTCTCGGAGAACTACAGAGAATTGATCTACGCTACACTTTACTGTCGTTATTTTTTTTTTTTTTATTAAGACGTATTGTTAGACTTATTTCAATTCAATAATACAAATCTATGATGTTTGCTTCATTGTGTTTTGTGTTCTTTGTTGTTATTATGAACTAATTTTCATAAGGTAAAACTAGGGGAACGTGAGTGATAGTAGCGTGTCATAGGGAGGATTAGGAAGTGTTAATCTAGAGCATGTAAGATAGAAACTTCATTAAAACAGTAAGTGTTGACTGGCCATCCACACAAGCTACTAGATTATAAATCAGAAGAGGAATGATCTAAGTCTATCATGCACGTTTAATAGGTAGTGTTGCGGCTGCAACATTTTAAATCGGAGTTTAGGAATAAACGCAAAACTATTATGTACGTAGCGCCGGGTTAATTACACTTAGTCGCAGCGGAATTTTGGCTAAGTGCTGAACGAAAGCGGAAGTATTAGTTTGTAAGCGTAGTATGATAGATCCCCTTACCGCGTGTTTCTCGCTATTACATTGCTACTACTCTCACTAGTATCCTATTTTAGCTTTAACTTATCAAAACTGTTATTGTGCTTAGTTATTCCTTTTTCTTGTGAAAACCCAAAATCTTTTCAACAATACCCTTTTATGCAATTTATTTTCAATTCTAAACATTACCTCAAAATAAGTTTCAGTTCCTGTGGAGTACGATAATTTACTTACTATTTACTACAAACCACGTATACTTGTGTGTCGCGGGATCATTTCACGCTATTCATAACCACGTTTGTAACACAGGTCCCAGTGTCCATTCAGGACGCTCCGAGTCAGCAACACGTGAGACATTGCTCTGTTTATAAAATGCATCCCTTCATCACTTATTAGTGCTCGCGGAGTTCTAAACCTTGTGAAAATGTTCCTATGAAGGAATCTAATAATTTTTTTGGCATGATTCAAAGGTGAGGCAACCGCTTCCATCCATTTTGACACATCATCAACTGCTACCAAGATATATACATTTCCGCGCGAAGGGGGAAATGGGCCCATGAAATCAATTCCCCATACGTCGAATAATTCAACCTCCAAAATTGAAGTCAATGGAATTTCATCCCTCTTGCCTATATTTCTTTTCCTTTGGCACTTATTGCATGTCTTTGCATAATGATGTGCATCCTTAAATATACTTGGCCAAAAATAGCCAGATTGGAAATTTTTTGCTGCAGTGCGCAGTTCTCTAAAATGTCTTCCATACGGCGATGCATGCCACGATTCTAATATCGCATTCTCCTCATGTTCCTCTACACATCAGCGTATTATCCATCAACACATGGAGCATTCTTAGCTCGTCTATTACAATAAATAAATAAATAAATAAAATTATTTATAGGGCTTGGTCTTCAAATCTTCGAATCTTCCAGAATGCCACAAATCAATCATCGCGATACTTTCCCTTTTTACTCTTTCCAAATATGTTTTAATTTGTCTAAGGAAGGTCCCGTGATTTCAGTAATTCGTCTCGTAATTTTTCTAGTTAGTCAACTTCATGCTGTCAACCGATTCTTCCCTTATTTACTTGAAGTGTTTTTGGTCCTTGTCTCCCGAGCTTTAGTTGCTCGTAATCGCGCGTCTTGATTCTCAGCATCACATTTCTCCACTAGCGCTAACCTTGCAAAAACAGTAATCAACATAAGTCTTGCAAAATCCGTGCTAAACATGCTATTTTGGTTGTTTTCTGCATAATAATTCATATCTTGCATTTTATTCCTCTAATGTGTAAGCATCGGCGAATTACACCTTTTTCTTCCTATTTTCACCTTACTCGCAATAATTCTCAATTAATAAACAAGAACAATGATCAAAAGTTATGCAAAAATCTTACTCTATTTAGAGTCATCACCCCTCCTCCCCCTCCCTCCCCCACAATTCTATAATGCAATTCCATACATATCACATAGTAATTACAATAATAAATACCAAAACATACCTTAGAGAGTACACCGAAACACGGGGCGTTACACCATACATTCTAAGGAATTTAAAAGATTTTATTAACTTAAAAACAAATATCAATTGGAAGCACTTAAAACATGTACTTCTAGTGAGAGTTTAAAGAAAATATTTAAATTATCAAAACAAAAATAAAGTCCCAAACAGTTCATTCTGAAAATACTCAATAAAAGAAAGAGAGAGACTATGTAGTGGTCTCCCATGATCCTATCAGTTCCGTCCTAATAGATTCTATTGCTACTTGGTGGCACAACCACAAAATAAAGGTGATTAAAAACATACACAGTAAGAACCCCAATGGGTGTACAATGTGCATAATTAATAGTTAACAACATACTAGCATCGTGCATATAATACACCATACTCAAACTAAAAACTCCACAAGCTCAAAATAAACATCCAATTAGATCTTAAAAGACATTACATGTGCTAGAAACACAAAGCACCTTTAGCCAGCACATGACACCCTCAATGAAAGCACATTTGGCTCTCATCCTAACGATCAACGACACATGCATCGATCATGTCACTCATGGAACACCTCGAGTGATTGACTCTAAACAATCAAGAACGATGCACTAAGAATACTGGTCCATGGGTCATCCGTTCGGCACTTCCTGCATGTTCCATACACCGCATGCAGCTATAACTGGTCAGGTGTAGGCCTACACATACTAACCTGATTTATGTATACACATGCCTACATGAAAGGTGCACACTGAACTCAGTTGGTGAAAACCCTCGCCAGAATTATTGTTTGGAATTATGGTTCCTAGAGTGCGTGTGAAAGCTTGTAAAGGGATTGAGATCATACAAAACTTGCTTATTTTTGCTAAATTAAACTTACATAGAGAAAAGAAAAATTATACTCATAAAGCTTATGTATCTAAGTTAGTTAGCAGTCTTTGTCATCTTGGTCAACACTTTTTCAATCTCGAATGACAAACTACAAAAGATCTTCGAGCTATGCCTCAAATAAAGATTGATCATCATGTGGGAGGTAACTATGGAGTTTGAAAGAGAGATTTTATGAGGAAAAATTTTAACCAAAATTTTGACGACCATAATGATGTGTGGGAAGGGAAGAGTTTTACGTTAAGCTAAGGGGTTTATTTATAGGCTTCAAGCCCACCATTTTTTCCATAAATGATAATATCTTTTTAAATATCTAATATTTAAATAAATTATCTTTTGATTATTTAAATCATATTTTAATATATCAACCAATTAGGTCACTCAGAGGACGGCCCGAGTGACCGACTCTAAACAATCAAGAATGATGTACTAATGATACTAGTCCAAGGGCCATTCGTTCAACACTCACTGTGTGTACACCTACACTGAATGTACACATACACTACATGCAACTATAACTAGTCAAGTGTAGGCTTGAACAAACTAACCCGATCTATGTATACACATGCCTAACAAGAAATATGCACATTTCAACTAGTGAAGACCTTCACTAGAACAATTGTTGGGAATTATGGGTTCCTAGAGTTTGTTGAAAGCATGTAAAAGGATTGAGATCATGCAACACTTGCTAATTTTTGCTAAATTAAACATACACAGAGAAAAGAAAAAGTTTACTCATAAAGTTGACGCATCTGAGTTAGTTGGCGGTCCTTTGTCATCTTGGTCAACAAACTTGTTCATTCTCCAATGGCAAACTACAAAAGATCTCCAAGCTATTTCTGAAACAAAGATTGATCGCCATGTGGGAGGTAACAATGGAGTTTGAGAGCGATAGATAGAGATGTCCACAAGGCAAGATAGGACTGGGGAATGGCTTCCCCGTCCCTATCCTCGCCACAAAAACCATTTCCCTTCCCCGCAAAATTCACCATTTTTTTGCGGGGGTAGGGGTGGGGATTCCCCGTGGGGAAATCGCGGGATATTTTTTTTTCTTTTTAAAATTTTAATCTTTACTTGTGTTTTTTTTACATATATTTTCAAATAGTTATTTTTCATGGAAAATATACATTAATTTCAATTAGATAACTAATTATCAAAGAAAATATACATTTGAATAAACATTTCTACAAATAAAAGAACTAAAACTAAAGATTTAGGCCCCGTTTGATAACCATTTTGTTATTTATTTATTTTTTTTTTATCAAAGTTAAGCTATTTCTACTCAAATTTCCCAATATGTGCTCCATCTTTCCTACAATATATCAATCTTTCCTTAAGAAAGTAGGTGAATACTAACCAAATTTCAAAAACAAAAACAAGCTTTGGGAAGCTACTTTTTTTTTTTCCAAATTTTGCTTTTGTTTATTAAAATATAAGTAAGATGTAGATATCTAAATATGAAAAATGTTATGGTAAGATAGTTGTTGTAGGCTTAAATTTCAAAAGCAAAAAACGAAAAAAAAAAAATGGTTATCAAACAGGGCCTAAATTAGTAAAACAAAGATTAAAAAAATGCAGACGAGGCGGGGATCAGGGAAAAGTGGACATCTCTAGAGATAGAGTTTATGAGGCAAACTTTTAACCAAAAGTTTGACTACCATAATGATGTGTGGGAAAGGAAGAGTTTTAGGTTAAGCTAAGAGGCTTATTGATAGGCTTGAAGCCCACCATTTTTTCCATAAATGATAATATCTTTTTAAATAACTAATATTAAAATAAATTATCTTTTGATTATTTAAATATATCAATCAATAAAGTCACATAGTGGACACCCTGAGTGATCGACTCTAAACAATTAAGAATGGTGTACTAACTATACTAGTTCAGGGCCCATCCGTTCGACACTCACTGTATGAACACATACATCGCATGCAGCCATAACTGGTTAGGTGTAGGTGATAGCGCTAAATAGTAGCACTATTGGAGTAACTAAACCCTCGCATTGCACGTGAAAATGAGTAAGCAAATAACATAAATAGAGTATTTAGCCACCCTATATCACATTTATTCAGCATGCTAGTTAGAGACAAGCACATAATAGAAAGTATATGATAATGCAATTAAGGATGCTATTTTTCACGCATTATGCACAAAACTGCATCATATACTCGCAATGCGCTAACATGACTGAAATATGCAGGAAACACATTTCGATGCGTTTAAAGGCTGAAGCAGACAAGCTGACGAAACAGAAAAGGTAAGACGGATGATTACAAAATCACTGGAACAAGGATGGAAAGACTCAACAATCGAATTATCTTGGCAGCGATCTGCGTGAGGATTGAAGATGATCAACAAGAAACCTTGACGCAATAAATAGAGAAGCAATCGAACGATTTTGGTATGCTGGTTTGAATAGGATACTACCGTTGATAGGCGATGAAGACGCCAAGGTCTCTTGGGAGATCTCGCTAAATTTTGTTCATCTGTAGCTCTGGAAGAACTTAGTACCATGCGGTGTTGTAGAAGAGGGCATCACTGGCAACAGTGACTACGATTCCACCAACTCCATAGCTTATGTGGTAGTCTAGTATATCATAGTTTTTTCAACAAGCAATGTAGTATAAGCGCATATTGTAGGAAAAGACTGTAATGTTTTCTTGAAGTTAATATTATGCATCTTTTGTTTAAGATTTGATCTCCTATTAACAATTGGTTGATTAGGATTAATATTAAGAAGCAACCTTAGGGAGAAGTTCGTAATATTCAAAACAAAATTTATTAACGATGAGACGGTAAAGTAGTAAGAACGACGGTTGTATTTGTTCTTAAGGGTTGATTGATAATCCACTTGTGAGTGTGCTTAGCATTTGCCATGGAAAAGGGGATGTTAAGGGCTTAACCTAACTGTAATCACTGAGCAATGCTAAATCTTAGGCATTTTGAAGGGGAGTTAGGGATAACCAACTCACTAGTTTCATATATAAAACTTGTTCTTAAAAGTAAATCTACAGGCAATGTACCGGCAGGTTGCAGTCTGGTGCTCCATAAGGGGGGCCTGAAGCAAAGTTAAGTATGTGATATTTTTCTCATGACAAATTATCTTTAAGAAATCTAGTTTGTATCTCGAGGATCTCTTTATTAGTTACTTAGCTTTGCATATAGGAATTTCTTGCTATACTTGGGGTTAAAATGTTAATAAGAATGTGGGTGAAAAGATATTATAATGTTGTTTAAATGTTTAGCACGCGTCGACTAGCTATCCATGCGTGTTTGCCTCCAGTGGACTTGGAAGGGAAAATTGGCGAAAGACCCAGCAAGTTACATTCAGTCTGGTGCGGAGCCTTTTGTATCATTAAATAGAGATAGAATTAACCCTGCTAGTGCATACGATGCCCTAGGCTTAACTTTTGCAAAATTGCAACGGACGCTGGGTTGTGCACCAACTAATACAGAAGTATTAGTTAATATGGGAAGTATGATTTCTCATTCACAAACGTCGCATCCTTGTTAAGTTACTATCCTTAACTTGACTTGATATCATTATACTCGTTTATTTAGTTCATAGTCCTTAGTTATTTTCTCATCGATTGCATAAACCTCAAATCTCATGCTTCTTTAGTTTACTCTTACTAACTCTTATTATACATCCACTAGTTACAAATTCCAAGTGGAGAACTATAAAATATAAAAACTTATCACTTGCTGCATTTTGACCACGTATACTTGCGCGTAAGTGATTCCGAGTTACACTTAACAATAGGTTAGCTTCGAGTTAAATACCGAAAATTTATATTAGCACTCTGACTGGATGATTCCACTGCTAATATATTGAATAGTAACTAATTCTTATGCGAAACGCAATTAGAATCACTTACGCACAAGTATACGCAGTCATGAATTGCAGCAAGTAATAAGTTTATGTAATTTTATCGATCTCATAGAGATTGATGTCTAGAGCAAATACCCTTAAGTCAGACTCATGCGAAAAAGTAAATAAGTGAATATGTGGAGTGGTTTTTGTTTTGTTTAATAAGATAAAATAAAATGTAGTAATGAAATAAAATGCATGCAATGAGTAATGCTAACTACGTATTCCTAGAAAATGCTAAGAGTGCGGACTAGTAGTGAATGTCTTACTTCCCTAACAATTATCACTTCCGTGACTCATGATTTATGGGTGAACCACTGATAACTCCCTAAGCAATTGGGAGTTATTGGTCAAGAAGAATTTCAGAGAATTATATCAAGGTCTAGTAATTCGCGGTCCAACATAAGCGACAGCGAAAAGGGCAACTGCATAACTATTAAAACATGTTTTGAGCATGTCGCAAACAGCGAACGCGAAAAGTGATGGGTGTGCTGGAAGGAACTTAGGCGAACCAGACAACTCGGTGAACACCAAGGAATCAGCCAAACCACGATCACATGTTTGAGCGGAAAATACGGATAACTGACAGATCGTGGGAGGACAGCAGAAAATGAGGATGAGCGATAAAGCTTTTATAAGCCAATGAAGATCGGAGTTGAAGGCAGTTGATCTTAGAGAAGAATAAACGGTGATTATACGGAAAAGAAGCCAAAAAGTGAGCGAGAGCTCCCAGAAGTTGAAGAATCCAGAGCAAGTCTCCGTGTCGAGCCAAGCTATTCTCAGTGGTTAATTCATTCTAGTCTCTATTGTATTTGCATTCGTTAATTCAAGCATTGATGTTATCGTTTCTTATGTCGTGTAGTTTTGAACTTATTTCTTATTTATGAAATTTATATCCTTGATGTTCTCGCTTGACACTACTTCGCCTATCTTATTTGCAAGTTACATTTCGCAAAATGGTTAAAAGTTGAGTTTATACAAGTTAGGTATCTGAGAAGAGCCACGGTTGACATATTTGAGAGAATAAGTTGAAATCTTGTGTAACTGCCTTAGGTTTTGTTAAGTTAGCACTTACAATTCACGCGTACTTAGAGATAAGAAGAACTAAGGAGCGACGTAAGTTATTCACCACTTCGAGGAAATGTGTCGTATTTGAGTCGCATGCTATTTATTTCGCGAATGTTAACCTTTAGAATTTTGCATTATTAAATTCTCTAGGACTTGAACACTTAATCTAAAGTTTCCCTTTTACATCTGTTACCTTGACTCGTATTCATATTATTAACTTATAAACTACAATTCCCTGAGGAGACGACTATAATTTATATTACAACAAGACTGTGTGAACTTGCATATTATTAGGAAGTCAAACCAATTAGCTTGATCTAAGTAGAGGTTCGCTGCATCTAAACTGGGAGTTTACTTTTAATTGTGTTCACGATTTCGCAAACAACCACCTTCCGCTGCGAACACCATACTAAGCACAGGGCAACGTAAGCAATAGTGGGGTTATTCCTAACTCCCTAAATGATGAACAACTGTTCAGTCAATCCTAAAGTAGCATACTAGGTCAACATGCGATTCCTCTTCCATTCTTCACAAGGTACATGCGGGGGTAGCTAATCGATGTATATATATATATATATATTCAGCAATGTAACATTCAAAGACCTACACTATTAACATGCTCTATTCGTAATTAATTATCATAAACTCTTATAATGCAATCATAGTAAACAACACCAAATAGAAGTTTAAACCAGACGATTTTATTAGGACTAAAATAATGTTTGAACACTACAACTACTCCTGATAAAAACACTAAAGGGAATTGGCAAGGTTGAAGGTGAGTGGTCTCCTTGTCATCAATTTCCAAAGCACCATCATCAGCTTCTCTACAGTAGACTCAAGTCGCTCTACCGGCCTATGACCAACCGACCCACTCAATGGATTCTGCTCCTTGCTTTGGTATTTATATGATTGAATTTTGAGATCCGCAAGTAGACGTGAGCTGTACAAATCATCATCAATGCATATTCCATGATTTTTGTCGGGATTTATTTTACTGTCATCGCCTTGATTACATAGTTGATTCTTCTT
This sequence comes from Sicyos edulis, assembly GCA_036507275.1. Lineage (NCBI taxonomy): Eukaryota > Viridiplantae > Streptophyta > Magnoliopsida > Cucurbitales > Cucurbitaceae > Sicyos > Sicyos edulis. The sequence goes on along the minus strand of JAYKKH010000027.1, from coordinate 28,120 downwards.
ATTCTTTCCTTGTAGATGAAACTTTGTCGATCATAATTCCTTCTTGGGTTCAGCATATTTGCGCAATCCGATCAGAGTTCGCATCATTTCCTTTTCCTTGATTTTACGCGAAATCATGCTTAAAAGCGTAAATTAGGCACAGTTGTTTGCGATTTGCGCTAAAGCGCGGATTCATGCTTTTGATGCGATGTTTATGAATGCATGATGGTTTCCTAAGTTAATTCTTCGTATTCCTTCTAAGAACGAAGATATTCTTGACCTAAGTATTAAAATAAGGCATCCTAAACAGCCTAAAATATGCTCTCTTTGAGAGTTATAACACCACCAAACTTACATCATTGCTTGTCCTCAAGCAATGCTTATCTGCTTACGATGCTTATTTTCATTAATTCAGCATTCCTATCTTTTTCCCTTCTACTTTCATGATTTTTAACACACATCTTATTTCTAGGAAGAAATTTCATTCTCCTCGCAGTTTTCAAACCTTCCAAAAGATTCAATTTAAACCTTAAAATCTTCCCTATCATGACTGACAAATTATCCCTCATCATAAGTACTCCATAATGCTCAACCCATTGTTTTGCAATCGCATCTAATTCAAAGTTTGCCCAACTTACTCTCCGAAGGTATCTGTTCATGTCCTTGTGTCTATTAAGGATTTTGTTATTATGCTTTTTGCATTCCTCGCAAGTTGCACTCATATCTACTAAATGTCATGGTTCTTAGCATAAATCGTTTGAGCATAAAACAATTTCGCTTAGCAAAGGAATTTCAAGCTTGCACTAATGTAGACAACAGAATACTTAAGGTATCTTTGGGCTCATATGCCAATAACGACCTTCTTATTTTTGCTAGAGTAAGTTGATGTTGTTTTTTTTTTTTTTTTGAAAAAAAGAAAGAAATGGGCTGCCTTCACCCCCAAAGTTAAAATTTTCATTGTCCTCAATGAAGATGAGGCTTAGTTCCCCCAAACTTATCTATTGACGCGATTGCTCTACGTTATTGTGAGTTTCTTTGGCTTCCTTGTGAATTTTTTGTGCTCTCTATCATTTATGATAGGGATTATTCTAATTATAGGTTTGAATCTGAGGGAACTTAAGAATTCTACAGCTTGAACTAATGTTTCTGCTAGATTTTGTGATAAAAACACTTATTAGACTTTCAAAAGAAAAGAACTACTGGATTGAAGAAATAGCATAAAGAAAACATCCTAATAAAGCATAAAAATTTCATCCTAAATGCATGATCCTAATAAAGCATCTAATCATGAAATGCATGCTGAAGTAAGTAAAACAAACATAAGGAAAGAGCAATAAAAAGAGAGTGAGACTTCCATCTACTTTGCTACTCTGTCGCTTTTCTTTGCCTTGCCCTTTACAGACTCCGAATTTTCTGAGTGTTTTGGTATTCAGCCCCCTCGGAGTACTCATGTAATGCTTTAGTAGCTTTCAGAATTAATGCGTCTCTTGAAAGTGTATAGCTCTAATATCTTTCTGATTTTTTGCATAGCGTATCGAACTGATGCACTAGGCTATCTATATTTATGAGCATCTGTTCACTTCCTTCTTTGCCTTTTTCGTCCTTACTTTCATTCTTCCTTGGTAGGAGTTTTTTAAATTTATCAGTTAGCTTCGTTTGCACCCCTTGATCTTTGCACAGTTGTGTAATAGTGTATGGGTAAAATAACTTCCTTCGATTAGCCGAAGCCCATTGCTGAATCTGTCATTCCATTATCTTCCCTAAGTTAACGCTTACTCCGCTCTAGATCACAAAAAGTAGCAGTGATTGCTCTCTGCTGACTATCCTTGCATTTTTTGAGGGTATGATTACGTTTTTTATGAACATAATCCATCCTCTCAACTCACGCTTGACATCCTTCATCATGAATGTCCATCGGATTCTCCACTTGGCCCCTTCTACACCAATTGCTCTTACACATTTTGTAGTTGCGCCTTCGTTGGCTTCCTCAGCAGCTGCCGTCCTTCGTCTCTATATTTGTTTGGTAGATAGAAGACTTCGTTAAAAGCCATCAAGCTGCATTCAATTAGTTGCCCCTCTACCCTAGAAAAGAACTTCCGCTTTTTATTTAGATTTGGCAAACCCAATCTTGTCTCGCGTCCAGTCTTGGTGTGGCCAGGCTTCCCCATCCTAAGCTATCTATCTTTTGGAAAGTAGCCTTGGTCATGAATGCGTTGGGACAGCCTTGATCTCTCCAAAACCTCTTCTTTAGCAATGCAACATGTCTGGTGTTAGCAGGTTCTGCAGCATCTTGTTTCGTTCTCCTTTCACCTTTCTGTCCCTTGTGGTGCAGGGCATTGCTTGAGGCCATTTGCAGAGGATGTAAAAGACTTAAATTTTGAATGAGACAAGTATGGAGTGTTGTGATCGAGTTTCTTCACACCGAATTTATATAGAGGTTGAGTATTCAATTCAAAATCCTCAAATAAGGAAAGCAATCAATGTTCAAGGAAAGTATCTAAAATTATTCGTTCCAATTCCTTACTAAATGAAAAACTATAAAAATGGAAAATTCAAAAAATAGAAATAATTCCTAAAATTACAAAATGAAATAAAATAAATTTTCCTAAAAAGCAATTAAATTTTGTGTGCAAAGTCAGAGATACCGGATTTTCGCATTCTAGGAATGTTATTGTGCAGATCTGGGCGGAATTTTTGCGCTAATTCTGTCTGGCATAGTTCATCCATATTTTGGCCATATTATAATTTCAAGGCCCAGAAATTTCATCCCGGTCTTCCCGGGAGGCCCAGGGGCATTTTGGTAATTTTGGGTCGGGCCGGTTTTGAAATTTAAAATTTCCGGAATAATTACGAGTCAATTTGAATAGGATCGGGATTTTTGGTGAAGGTATTTGGGCTTAGGAAAGAGTAAAATTAAATAGGGAATTAAATAGCGCGTCGAGCAGGAATCGAACCAGGGTCGTGTCGCATGCTAGGCGGAGGGCACAGCCAGCCGACCCACCGCGCGCGTTTGTTAACTTAATCGCGCGATCTTGTGCTTATGCTTGTCTGTCCCCTGTTTTGATTTAAAAGGCAGCTCGCCCGAGCTTCGCCCCATTTTCTTCTTCTTCTTCCTCGCGAAAACCCCCGACCAAACGACCAAGTTCTCCCGATCTCTTCCTTCTCCAAATAGTGTTCGACCAAGTCTTGCCTCCAATTTGAGGTCGTCTTCCATCCCCGAGCAATGGTAAGCTTTTTTTCACTTTTCTATCAAAAAGAATTCCGATTTCTTCTCCCTAGTTTCGATTCCGTTCATCGGCCGAGTTGAGGCGATTTGAAGTATGGGTTTTGTGCAGCTAGTGTAGGGGAGTTCTTCTTCAAAGAATCGAGCGTCGAATCCCCGTGGATTGCTTGATTTTGACCCTTATTGTTCGCCCCTGTTCGCGCGCGAAAACAGAGCCCCTGTTCGTCGAGCTCGCCAACGTGCGTCCGTCCGTCCGCGCTCCTCGCCAGCTCCGCGCAACGCGCCGCCCGAGCCCCTCGCTCGCCGAAGTCGTGCCAGCGCATGAGCGCCCAAACCAAGCTTCGTTTCCCCTCGCATCTCGCGCGCGCAAAGCAGCGCCTGTCCGCGCCCCAGCGTGCGCACCCAACGCGCCCACGCGCCCATTTCTGCGCCCTAGCGCGCCCTTCGAGCCCCGTTGCTGCCCCGTTCGTGCAATCGGCTCGTTCGCGCGTTCGTCGTGCCTCGTGAGTTGCTCCCGAGCTGAGCCTCATTTATTTTATTGCATTTAGGCCTATTGTGTTATTTTTGTGATGATTGATAGGTTCCCGGTAGCTAGATCGAGATTGTTCGCGACTTAGGATTTCGTGCCAAACCGTCCCCGACCAAGGTAAGGATTTCTTACCGGAGTTGTGTGGACCCTGCGATATTATATGTGATTGTTGATTGATTGCTTGTTTGTGATTATTGACATGTGTAGCTAGGTGCTTCAATCTGAATTCCCGGTTAAGTTTACTGTAGTATGACCTGTTGTTGTAGGTCGTTTTCCCATGATCACTAGCACTCCGACAGTCATCAGGTACGCCTAAGTTTACTATTTGTTGTTTAAAAAGGGTTAAGAATTTACAATACCTGCCATCTAGTGTATGCCTTGTGTAGTGTTGTGAAGCGAGACGAGCCGGGTTCTGGACTCGTTATTGGTTTGGGTTTAGAGCGCCATCATGCCAACTTCCCGCAGTGTGTGATGTATGTTGTGGCTTGTTGTGGTATCCAGGTAGATTCGGATGCCCTGGGACATCGTTCCAGAGGGAGGTAGAGATTGGACTCTCATAGGCCAACTGTGGCCCAGTTGTTGGTTTTCCCCTAGTGAGAGGGTGGAGGTGCTTTGCCTTGGAATGCCACTCCAAGAGAGGAATTAGATGTGGTTGTGCTGAAGTGGATGTTTGTGGAGCAGGTCCCCGTGTGGACTAGCCTGGGTAGCTCAATTGCTGATCTTGAGCCTTGTTAGATTATTTGGATGCCCAGAGAGTGGTTGCAAAGTTGGTAGCCTCGAGGAGGTTGATGAGGCATCTTTGTGTTTCTGTGAAGTGTGGTTGTTGTAGCCAGTAAGCCGGAACCCTGTAGTCAAGGGTGCAGCAAGCAGTGTTCCCTTCGGACTGGATCCGTTGGTGGTTTCCTCAGTTGTGTGATAGAATTGAACACTCTTCTTTTGGTAAGCCCTAGAGTAGGGCTAGCTGCTGCATGATGAGAGAGCCAGCAAGAGTTTGTTGAGCATCATGTGGAGATGCAAGAGTAGGCTGTGAGCCTTTAGCTCGATGAGATGCCTTAGGCATAGTTGTTGGAGTTGAGCCCTTGTATGCCGAGCCAGAGTTCGTGTCACATGAGGTTGTGACCTCGTTGGCATCGTTGGTAGTAAGATATGGATTTGGTAGTAGTGGCACTTGAGGTGCATTGGTTGGTGTGCCGCTTTGGCACAAGATATGGTTAAGGCTTGAGTTTGGCATGGGCATAGCAGATGGTTCTATGTCGTTCGGAGTTTAGCGTACTCCTTTAGCCTTGGATCCATTTATGGTAGTTGCACCTGTGTAGGTCGTGCAAAAAGGGCTAGTTCAGTGGTAATCGAAAGATTTCAAACGAAAGGATGTTCGAGAGGAGCCGGAGCCTTTTCCCAGTGTTACGGGAGGTTGAGTAAGTCAAGCGGGTTGACGGTTGGTAAGTGTTAGTGCGCGTGCATCTCACGCTAGTGTTAAGGCCAAGAGATCCTTGTGGTTGGTAGTGCGGTCAACTACCTTCGAGTGCCTAAATCTGAGGAGAGTTGAGCATCGTAGAAGCAAGTTGGGTCTAGCTGAGTGACCATGAGTTGGATGCCTATGAGGTGAGTAGGATGCCTTGTGAGAGGAGTTGGATGCCTTATGGGTAAGCACCCTTGGTAGAGGCTTGGTATAAAGTAAGTTGGGTTTGGCATGGTTATGCTTTGGTAGAGCAAGGTTGCCACAGCTTCGAGCATCGTGTGGAGATGGAACTTTGGGTGTTCCGTTGATTGATTATATCTCTGCCAGGAGCTAGTGTTGCTTTTGGGAGAAAAGCATTTGTTAATCTTGGATCTCTAAATGAAGGTTGGGAGTTGTGCACACAAGTGTGTTTTGTGTGGTTCGTTCTGTGGCGAGAGTTTCAGATCCATGTAGGGTTTGTTGTGGGGATCTGGTCCTCAGTTCTTGGAAAAAAAAAAAAAAAAAAAAAAAAAAAATTTGGACTCCAGGTGAATGTTGTAAGGCTTTGGTGAGGTGGTAAGGATACCATGCTCATGGTATCAGGTTGTTGCTTAGGTAAGATTTGTTAACTGGACCTAAGCTTGGTTGGCGGATCTTCTTGTTGATCGTCATGACTGAGAAAGTTGTTCGGATCCTTCCTTGAGTAGGAGGATGACGCATTCGGTAGCGTTTCGGGTCCTCTTGGTTTCCAAGGAGTTGGAGTTGGCCAGCATGGTTGTGTTGCTGGAAAAAAGGAGTTGTTGTTTGTTCAGGCAGTTGGCTGTTAGTCCGTTAGTTGGCAGTGGGTGTCGAGGGTTGTCGAAGAACCCTAGGTTGTGGAGAACCTCTCTAGAGCTCAGTCAGGCCAAGTAGTGAGTTGCATTTGGCAAGCTAGAGCCGTGTAGTTCGTAGCCTCGGGGGAATTGCTGGCAGTCTTGGTAGCCTAGCAAGTTAATATTTGTTTGGAGTAGAGTCCGGATTGGTTCCGGTGTGGTGACAAGTTGATGCTTGGTGTTGACCAAGGTGTGGATGGGAATTGCTAGAAGTCAGTTGCTCGTGGGGCGAATGGTTCGTGCCCTGTTGGTTGTTTTCCTGTTTCCAGGAAAGTTGGGAGTTGCCCGTTGGTATTTAGAGGTTCAGTTCGTGGTGGACCCCTGTTGCTACCCCGTAAGATTTTGATCTTCTAGCTTTAGTGAGCAAGACAGTGATGTAGGTAGAGCTCTCTGTCCTTCGGTGGTTTGCTCGTAGGAGCTGTTTCTTTCTGGGTCTGGCAGGTTACTACCGTCGGTTTGTTAAGGACTTTTCCGCCACAGCCTCGCCCCTCACTCGTCTGACGAGGAAGGGTGTCGAGTTTTCTTGGGACAGTAAGTGTGATGAGAGCTTTGCCAGGCTCAAGCGTAGTTTGACTTCAGCACCAGTGTTGGCAGTCCTGGAGGGGACAGGTGGTTTCGTGGTTTACAATGATGCTTCCAAGTTCGGGTTGGGTTGTGCGTTGATGCAGCACGGGAATGTCATTGCTTATGCTTCCCGTCAGCTGAAGCCATATGAGCAGAACTATCCGACTCATGATATGGAAATGGCAGCAGTGGTATTCGCACTGAGGATTTGGAGGCATTACCTGTATGGTGAGCGGATTCCGATGTTTACCGATCACCAGAGCCTCAAGTATCTGTTTGCTCAGAAGGAGCTGAATATGAGGCAGAGGAGATGGTTAGAGTTGGTGAAAGATTATGACTGCGAGAGTTTGTACCATCCGGGTAAAGCCAATGTTGTAGCTGATGCTTTGAGTAGGAAGAAGTCGCACTCTGCGGTGTTGTTGAGCTCCCAGCCCAGATTACGGAGAGAGTTCGAGCGGGCTGAGATTGCAGTGTTGTTAGGTGAGGTTACTGCCAGAGTGGCTCGATTGGATGATCCCACCATCGATTAGACAATGGATTATTGATATTCAAACGAGTGACCCGCACTTAAAAGATTATTTGACGTAATTAGTGCCGATGGAGATTTTGACTTTGTATATTCACCAGACAGTGGGCTGACGTACAGAGGCCGGTTGTGTGTTCCGGATGTTGCAGGATTGCGAGCAGAGTTGCTCTCAGAGGCCCACAGCTTCTCGCTTGCTTGGCACCCCGGGATACCAAGATGTATCGGGATCTTAAGCGCATATTCGGTGGATGGGTATGAAAAGAGATGTTGCGGAGTTTGTCAGTCGATGCCTCACTTGTCGCCAAGTGAAGGCACCTGTAGAGACCAGCCCGGGCTTTGTTGCAAACCACCGAGTGTACCTCAGTGGAAATGGGAAGAGGTCTCCATGGACTTCATTTCGGGTTTGCCGAGGACTCCGAGGAAGTTCTCTCAGATCTGGGTGATAGTTGACCGTTTGACTAAGAGCGCACACTTCATTCCCGTAGAGACACTTATACCGTGGAACAAAGGGGCGCAGCTTGTTTTTGGAGCGTATCATTCGCTATCACGGGGTGCCCGTGAGGATCGTATCGACCGTGATTCGAGGTTCACTTCTCGTTTCGAGCGCTCCTGTAAGGGTTTAGGCACTCGAGTGCGGCTTCAAAGATGACTTTTCACCCTCGCACCGATGGTCGACCGAGAGGGTGAACCAGATTCTCGAAGATATGTTGAGGGCTTGTGTGTTGGATTTCCGGCGCTTTGGGACCAGATTCAGATCTCGATGGAGTTTGCATATAACAACAGTTATCAGTCGACGATTCAGATGGCTCCATTCGAGGCTTTGTATGGTAAGCGTTGCCGATCTCTTGTGTTCTGGGAAGAGGTTGGTGATAGGCAGGTTTTGGGTCCCGAGTTGCTGCAATTAACCAATGGTGCTGTGCAGAAGATTAGAGCCCGTATGTTGACAGCTCAGAGCAGATAGAAGAGTTATGCCGATGTTCGACGTCGGGATTTGGAGTTTGAGGTTGGCCAGCATGTATTCCTAAAAGTCGCACCGATGCGAGGTGTTATGAGGTTTAGCAAGCGAGGAAAGCTGAGTCCCCGTGTTGTTGGTCCATTTGAGCTTCGAGGAGAAACCAGTGGGGATCCTTGCCTTTGAGACCAAGACATTGCGTAATCGTGAGATCCGTTTGGTAAAGGTTCAGTGGAGGAGTCAGAGTTCAGAGGAAGCCACTTGGGAGCGGGAGGATGAGATGAGATTGCGATCCCGAGTGTTTCAATCTTAAGTGACTTTCGAGGACGAAAGTCTTATAAGGGGGGAGTATTGTAACGGCCCGGAAATTTCATCCCGGTCTTCCCGGGAGGCCCAGGGGCATTTTGGTAATTTTGGGTCGGGCCGGTTTTTAAATTTAAAATTGCTGGAATAATTACAAGTCAATTTGAATAGGATCGGGATTTTTGGTGAAGGTATTTGGGCTTGGGAAAGAGTAAAATTAAATAGGGAATTAAATAGCGCGTCGAGCAGGAATCAAACTAGGGCCGTGTCGCATGCTAGGCGGAGGGCACAGCCAGCCGAGCCACCGCGCGCGTTTGTTAACTTAATCGCGCGATCTTGTGCTTATGCTTGTCTGTCCCCTGTTTTGATTTAAAAGGTAGCTCGCCCGAGCTTCGCCACATTTTCTTCTTCTTCTTCCTCGCGAAAACCCCCGACCGACAGTCAAGTTCTCTCGATCTCTTCCTTCTCCAGTCGTGTTCGACCAAGTCTTGCCACCAATTTGAGGTCGTCTTCCATCCCCGAGCAGCTGGTAAGCTTCTTTTTCACTTTTCTATCAAAAAGAATTCCGATTTCTTCTCCCTAGTTTCGATTCCGTTCATCGGCCGAGTTGAGGCGATTTGAAGAATGGGTTTTGTGCAGCTAGTGTAGGGGAGTTCTTCTTCAAAGAATCGAGCGTCGAATCCCCGTGGATTGCTTGATTTTGACCCTTATTGTTCGCCCCTGTTCGCACGCGCGCAGCAGAGCCCTCGCTCGCCGAAGTCGTGCCAGCCGCGAGCGCCCCAGAGCTTCTTGCTTGCCCTCCATCTCCGCGCGCAGCAGCGCCCGTCCGCGCGCGTCCGCGCCCCAGCGTGCGCACCCAACGCGCCCACGCGCCCATTTCTGCGCCCCAGCGCGCCCTTCGAGCCCCGTTGCTGCCCCGTTCGTGCAATCGGCTCGTTCGTGCGTTCGTCGTGCCTCGTGAGTTGCTCCCGAGCTGAGCCTCATTTATTTTATTGCATTTAGGCCTATTGTGTGATTTTTGTGATGATTGATAGGTTCCCGGTAGCTAGATCGAGATTGTTCGCGACTTAGGATTTCGTGCCAAACCGTCCCCGACCAAGGTAAGGATTTCTTACCGGAGTTGTGTGGACCCTGCGATATTATATGTGATTGTTGATTGATTGCTTGTTTGTGATTATTGACATGTGTAGCTAGGTGCTTCAATCTGAATTCCCGGTTAGCATGATTTCTTGGTTAATTCTCATGTTAATCCATGCTAGGTTGTTCCTTTCTGGCATGCTCGTATCTGTTCCTTGCTTCGTAGTATCATGCTAGGCTCGTTGTATTCTTATTGAGCACGTATTGGATTTTATGGAATTGTTTGCTGTTTGCTAAGGGCAGGTTAGAGTTGCAGGTAGATAGCATCATCCGGGCCTGATGCATAAAGTACCTTGCATCCATGGCAGGGACGTCGAGCAAGTCATTCCGTCCCTGGACCCCGTGAGGGATTTGCTAACCCGAGCGGTAGGCCCTGCAATCTTGGGTGAGGGTGGCGATCGTTAAATGCCCCAACCGTCGGGATGATGACTTGGCATTGCCTCGCCCTCGATAGTCGGCACGTCCTCGGCGTGTTCGGCCGTAGCCCCCCCCGATTGCCACTGTTAAGGTAAGGGCGGCTTCTGGTGTAAGCCTACCACGACCGTTCCCTTAGCCTCGGTGCGGTGGTTCAGGTGACATAGTTTACGTGTCCGTGTCTCACACCCTATGTCGCTGACACCGATCCAAAGATTTAGTTAGGCGTGGTGGATGGACATGGGCAGCTTGCCTCTAGACCGGGCACCCCATGGTTCGCAGAGCACGCGGTGCATGTTTACGCTCATTACAAATACCGATCGGAGAGCTCCTCGGGATCTTGAGCCGATGTACCTTTCGTCGACGATGAGACGCCGAGGCCGGGACTTGTTTCTCGTATAGGGCGACTTATGTATTGGATCGGTGATGATTTTATTCCGGACTAAGCCACCGAGTTGGCATCCGAGGCCCAAGTGTGGGCTAAGCTATGTGCTCTATTCTGTGTTATATTCATAGCTTGCATACGCTCATCGAGATGACCATGTATATCGTATTGTACCCCGGTTGGGGATTCTTACTGAGTAATTCGTTACTCACCCTTATTCTGTGGTTTTCCACGGTAGTAACCGTGGTCTTGCGACAGGATGCTCCGAAGGAGGAGCTGTGATCATGGGGCCCAGATCTTCCAACTCGATTTTTGTATTATGACTCTCGTGTGTTTTTGTTTTCCCCTGAATGCATGTAGCCGGGCACGGAGCCCTAGGATGTTTGTAAATATTTGTGGATTCCAGCATGTTGTATCTGAACAGGTTTTGAATGGCTTTTAGTAAATCTCTGATCAGAGTAAACTTTGGAAATGTATTTATCCTGGAACAGGTGCTTGGAAACAGGGACAGGTTTCAGGGAAAATGTCTAGTTTTTAAAGGGGTTATTTTGAATGTTTTGTTTTAATTGGAATCCGAAATCATGTCTGTTTAAATGTCCTTTACTTTGAATGCATGCATTGGGGTAAGGGCCCATTTAGTGCCCCATTCGGGTCGGTCCCTTACATGGGCGATGCCATCTTTAGTCGTCTTCTCCTTCCTTTCTTCTTCATATGCCTTAATGCGTAGACCTCCTATCACATACAATACTAATATGATGTAAATTATGCGCAAACTTGATTGAATTTCCTACGTGTCGCTACTTCGACATATCAATTCCTGCGACGTGTGCTCTGTTGTTAACGAGATGAACTCAGTTACCATTGATGGTAGATTTAGATTTTCAACGTTATTCTCTTCTTCCTACAAATGGGTAGAGTCCACATCTCCCCTTTCGGGTTGATGCGTACTTTCTTCTTCTGTATTTATAGGTTCATCACCCGGTATGCCATCATATTGGTTGTTTTCACCTTCAGTCGTATTTTCAAGGTCGATCATGGAACTTCCCTCGCTGTTTTCTTCAGCATATTCTGTTTCATCTGCTGCTGGGGTGGCGAACCTTGCCCAAGCTTCTTCTTGTTCCATGTATCGTCGCTCTTGCTCTCTTTCTATTTCTGCAAGTTGTAGTTCTCTGGCCTCTTGTGCTTTGGCTATGGTGGCAGCTCGAAAGTCCTCCCATGAGAGATCTTTCTCATAGAGAAAACCAATGCCTCCTCGTTAAGTATATTGGCCTCTAGATATGCTTCTTCTGCTCGTCTACTGCTTGCTGCATAGGTTCCTTCTAGTTCCTGCAGAGAGTACTGGTTTGTATTATGAGGTTGATGAGGTTCTAATATGATACCATTATCCCACAACCATTATGTTCTTCTTAGTTGTTCTTCATCCTCTGCAGTTATATCCATCGGAGACTGCCCAGAAGTATACATGTGATTCCTTGGTTTATGACTCCTGGAATCCCACGTATAACCCATGTTGCTGCGATCTCTTCGCGAATTAAACTGTTGCTGATAGAAGCTGCTATCGTCTTCCTAATAGTGCGACTGGAAAATTTCATTCAAACGAAGATATACTCTGTTAAACTCCTCCGCGTAGCCCTATTGCTATAAGTTTTCTAAGTAGTGCGAAATATAGTACTACGTCCATTGCTGATTGGTAAACTGGTTAGGCTCCATTAAATAGTCGTGGTGATGAATTTCTCTAGGACTCTGCTCCCTGTTGATCAAATTAGTTCAGACTTCACGTTCCCTGAAATTAAAAAGAATTTAATTTTAAACAATTAAGAACTACTTCCTCCTAAGTATATCAACTCTAAATAATCAATCCCTGGCAAAGGCGCGAAAAACTTGACTGGACGATTTCACTACTAATATATTGAACAGTAACTAATTTGTATGCAAAATGCAATCGAAATCACTTACGTGCAAGTATACGTGGTCGGGAATTGCAGCAAGTAATAAGTATATGTAAGTTTATCGATCCCACAGAGATTGATGTCTAGAGCAAATACCCTTAAGTTAGAGTCATGCGAAAAAGTAAATAAGTGAATATGTGGAGTGGTTTTTTTGTTTGTTTAATAAGATAAAATAAAATGCAGTAATGAAATAAAAGGCATGCAATGAATAATGCTAACTACGTATTCCTAGAAAATGCTAAGAGTGCGGACTAGCAGTGAATGTCTTACTTCCCTAACAATTATCACTTTCGTGCCTCATGATTTATGGGTGAACCAGCTTCCACTGTGAACGTCATACTAAGCACAAGGCAACGTAAGCAATAGTGGGATTATTCCTAACTCCCTAAATGATGAACAACTGTTCAGTCAATCCTAAAGTAGCGTACTGGGTCAACATGCGATTCCTCTTCCGATTCTTCGCAAGGTACATGCGTAAGGTTTAAACTTCTATTTGGTGTTGTTTATTATGATTGCGTTATAGGAGTTTATGATAATTAAGTACGAATAAAGCATGTTCATAGTGTAGGTCTTTGAATGTTATACTTTGCTTTGAATATATATATATATATATATATATATATATATTCAAATAAAGATAACATTCAAAGACCTACACTATGAACATGCTTTATTCGTACTTAATTATCATAAACTCCTATAACGCAATCATAATAAACAACACCAAATAGAAGTTTAAACCTTACGATTTTATTACGACTAAAATAATTTTTGAACAGTACAACTACTCCTAATAAAAACACTAAATGGAATTGGCACGGTTGAAGGTGAGTAGTCTCTTTGTCATCAGTTTTCACAGCACCACCATCAGCTTCTCTACAATAGACTCAAGTCCCTCGATCGACCTATGGCCAACCGACCAGCTCAATGGATTCCGCTCCTTGCTTTGGTATTTATAGGATTGAATTTCGAGATCCGCAAGTAGAGGTGAGCTGTACAAATCATCATCAATGCATATTCCATGATTTTCGTCGGGATTTATTTGATTGTCATCGCCTTGATTACATAGTTGATTCTTCTTATTCTTTCCTTGTAGATGAAACTTTTTCGATCGTAATTCATTCTTGGGTTCAGCATAAATTAGGCACAGTTGTTTGCGATTTGCGCTAAAGCGCGGATTCATGCTTTTGATGCGATGTTATGAATGCATGATGATTTCCTAAGTTAATTCTCTATATTCCTTCTAAGAACGCAAATATTCTTTACTTAAGTATTAAAATAATGCATCCTAAACAGCCTAAAATATGCTCTATTTGAGAGTTCTCACACTCGGAAGGTCGCATCAATAGGCCTACACAGGCTAACATGATCTATGTATACACATGTCTAACAAGAAAGGTATACACTAATCTCAGCTGGTGAAGACCCTAGCCAAAACAATTGTTGGGAATTATAGGTTCCCATAGTGCTTGTGAAAGTGTGTAAAGGAATTGGGATCGGTACACTTGCTAATTTTTTAAAAATTAGACATACATAGAGAAAAGTAAAATTCACTACTACAATTACAAGAATAGATGGCAGGCTAAAAGATTATAAAAAATATATATGGATGAAAAATGGTGGGTTAACTTTTTTTAAAAAGGACGGAGTTTTGGTGGCGGGCATTGTTCGCCACCAAAGATGCGTGTCCTTTAACTGTTAACGGTGGCAGGTAAATATGCCTGTCGTTTAATTACATTTAGTGGCGGGCTGTAATATACCTACCATTAATTACTTTTGGTGGTGGGCGCCCTGCTCGAAAAATGGCTTCTGACAAAAATTTTTTCCACCTTCGACAAAAACGTCCTTCTCTGCTTTTTCTCTTTTCCTCTTCTCTTCTCAAACCAAGGGTTTCATTACTTCTCATAAGTTCGGCATTTTTTGGCCAATTTGAAGCTCACAACTTTGGGTTTCACTTCTCCTTCAACATCGAAGGTCACGAATTTGAAGCTCACAAACTTCGGCATTTCTTCAACTTTTGGCATTTCTTCACAAATTTGGTAACTCTTTTTCTTATTCCCTAACTTTTTTATCTCTTTTTAGCTCATTTATGTTGTAATCTTTCCATATAACTCTTGTTCACAAATACTTATAAGAAATCCTAACCCTTTGTGCTCTGCATCTCTTCGTCGTTGTTCCATTTTCGAGTATTAATTTTCATTCTTTGTAAAGATGAGTGCAGAAGCAATCAAGGGAGTGGCTATAGTTCTAGAGTTGGTGTTGAAGAAGCAGAAGAGAAATGAAGAATGGGCTTTGGTCGAGAAGAAAGATCTAGCGGCTGTGAAGAAGAACACTGAGAGTATGAAATTGATCTAGAACTTGTTAAATAGTATTAGTGGCGGCATTATGTGCCCACCATAAACAAGTATTGTCTACAATGTCATCATTATTGGTGGCGGGCTCTTGCCCGTCATTTATTTTTAATAATGAGGGGTCGCGCCCGCCACCAATACCCAATATTCTACTAGTGATTATACTCATAAAGTTGATGGATTTGAGTTAGTTAGCGGTCTTTTGTCATCTTGGTCAACAAGCTTATGACAAGTACAAAAGATCTTCGAGCTATATCTCAAACAAAGATTGATCTTCATGTGGGAGGCAACTATGGAGTTTTAGAGAGAGAGTTTATGAGGCAAACTTTTAAGCAAAAGTTTAACTACCACAATGATGTGTGGGAATGGAAGAGTTTTAAGTTAAGCTAAGGGGATTATTTATAGGTTTCAAGCCCACTCTTTCTTCCATAAATGATAATATCTTTTCAAATATCTAATATTTAAATAAATTATCTTTATATATTTAAATCATATTTAAATATATAAAATCTATGAAATGCTTGAATTTATTTGAATCATATTTAAATAAATAAAACTCTTTTCCATCGATTAAACATTTAAATAAGTTTTATTTAAATATTCTATTTTAATCCCTTATCTAAAAATAATTATTTGAATCATATTTAAATAATTTTACTCTCTTTAATATTTATCTAATAAATATTATATTTGTTATATATATATATATATATATTAATAATTATCTTTGGTTTATGTATCTCATACATTTAACCATCTCTCAAATAATTTGAACTTTTTCAAATTATATACTCTCATATAATCAATCTATATTGTTCTAGTAAGA
This sequence comes from Sicyos edulis, assembly GCA_036507275.1. NCBI lineage: Eukaryota > Viridiplantae > Streptophyta > Magnoliopsida > Cucurbitales > Cucurbitaceae > Sicyos > Sicyos edulis. The sequence goes on along the minus strand of JAYKKH010000027.1, from coordinate 12,672 downwards.
TAGCTAAGAGACCTAATGAACGAACCGATCATAAGCTATAACGAAAATATCGATCAAGGTCTTTTGATCAATTATCTAATCCTCATTTGTTAAATACATGGCATTCCACTAAAGACCCCTAGTTGAACTTTTGCGCAATATAGGACAAGTCATGTCAACAGATATAATCAATGATGTGTGAGTTAATCCTTCACGAGTCGTCTCTAGATACAGTTTGGTCAAATGTCTCTTTTACCCATGTACTACATCTTCTCCTTACGTACCCACTGGTTTTCCATAAATAAGTGGTTTTTTGTCCAACCAACAAACATGAGCTCTCTCGAGCCAATGAGAAATAGATATGCTTTTTTTTTTTTTTTCAGACCCAAAAACTTATCTAGTAAAGGCACACTCATATACTTTCCTAAAGTGGAAATGAGTGAGTTCCATCTTGTGAGAATTCTACTTTTACAACTATCGTGCTATGACAACCCAAATGAGATAGTTTTATTGAGTCATTGTTGTTTGGCTACTCTCAACCCATACTCAATTAATGATGATTTCACATACAGGAGTCTGTAGCGCACTCGAGATTATGACCCTCCTAGTAAAGTAAAGTTCATACACTAGAACGAAGTTAGGTAGTGAGATTTTTGACTTCGTGGTTCAGTCTTATGAAAAAATCTTTTGCATAGGATACCCTCACTCCATGTCCCACATGAGATTCTAGGGTCAGGTCTCTTGCTACATAAGCTGTAACGGCCCAGGTTTTCATTCCGGTCTTCCAGGTATGCCCAAGGGGTATTTTGGTAATTTGGTCGGGCCGTTTATGTCTTTTCTAGTTGCTAAAAATATTGGATGAATTTATGTAGGTTTGTGAGGCTTTGTGGAAGGGTTGAGCAAGGTTTGATGCAAAAGTAAAAATAAAGGAATTTGTGTTGCAGCTGGGTTTTGAACCCGGGTCTCCAGGAAAGCTTGTAGGGATGCGTGCCAGTTGAGCTATTGAGAGCTCTTGTTGCTCCTTCCGTGTCATTTTATGGTTAGCCTTGGATTTTGGGGTTTTGGTGCATTTGGTTAAATGGAAAAGAAAAGCTAGGATTTGTTCTTCTTCTCCAACACATCCTCCTAGCCGTCCAAGCTTGTCTCCCCAACTTTCTCTAGCCGAATTTCATCCCCTTGCTGCTCCGTAGTTCGATCATCATTCCGGGTAGGTCTTCATCCTCTTCATCTTCTCGATAGGTTGTTTTGCTGGCCGAAGGTAAGAGGAGGTGCCCGTGTGTGTGTGTGTTGTTGCAGGTCTGCCCAGGCGCCGGATCTGCCCACCAGCCGGCCAGACCGCCCGAGCAGCTCGCCCAGGTCGCACCAGTGAGCCCGTCGCGCGCCAGCAGCCGTCCAGATCCGCCTGAGCAGCACGCCCAGATCGCACCAGTGAGCCCGTCGCGCGCCAGCAGCCGTCCAGATCCGCCTGAGCAGCACGCCCAGATCGCACCAGTGAGCCCGTCGCGCGCCAGCAATGCCCGAGATCCGCCCGAGCAAAGACGCCCGAAACGCGCCGGTCACCTCGCTACCGTCGCACACCAAGAGCGCGCCAGATCCGTCCATCGCCGCCTGGGCCATTCGCGCGCAGCCGCGTCGCACTGGTTCGCGCAGCAGCAGATCGCCCGTGTCCGCGCCGCTCGCCCAGCGCCCGCGCGCCTTCGCTCCGAGCCGCTCGCCCGCACGCCCAGACGCTCGCTCGTGCCCAGCCGCTCGCCCAGCGCCCGCGCGCCTTCGCCCGTGCCGTGCCCCAGCGCGTGTCCGCGCGCGCAGCCGCGCCCCAGCGCCCGCGCTGCCACCGCACCACCGCCAAAGCAAGATTTCAGCCCGTGTCGTCGTGCCGTGTGAGTGCCCCGAGCCGAGCCTGCTTGTTTTATTATATTTTTAGGGCTATGATTGTGATTTCTATTGTGTTTGTTAGGTTCTCGTTAGCTAGCTCGGGATCGATCGCAGCTTAGGATTTTGTGTGTAGTTGCCTCCCGGCCAGGTAAGGATTTCTTACCGGAGTTGTGTGGACCCTGCGATGTTCTTTGTGATTGTTGTTTGTATGTTTGTTTGTGATTATCAACATGTTTAGTTTAGGTGCTCTGTTCTGAATTCCGACTGGCATGACTTCGTATGTTGTTCTCTCATGTTAGTCCATGCTAGGTTGTTCCTTTCTCGCATGCTCAGTATCTGCTTCTTGCTCCGTAGTATCATGTTAGGTTCGTTGTATTCTTTTTTAGCACGTATGGGATTGTATTGGATTGTTTGCTGATTGTTAAGGCAGGTTAGAATTCAGGTAGATAGCATCATCCGGGCCTGATGCATAAAGTATCTTGCATCCATGGCAAGGACGTTCGAGACAGTTCTCCGTCCTTGGACCCCGTGAGGGATTAGCTATCCCAACCGGTAGGCCCTGCAATCTTGGGTGAGGGTGGTAGTCTAAGCGATGCCCCAACGGTCGGGATGATGACTTGGCAATGCCTAGTCCCCGGCAGTCGGCACGTCCTCAGCGTGTTCGGCAGTAGCCCTTGATTGCCACCTGTTAAGGTAAGGACGGCTTCCTGGTGTAAGCCTACCACGACCAGCCTCCTTAGCCTCAAAGTGCGGTGGTACAGTGACACGCTTCACGTGTCCAGTCTCACACCCTATGTCGGTGACACCGATCCAGAGATTTAGTTAGGCGTGGTATCCGGATATGGGCAGCTTGCCACTAGACCCGGCACCCCCCATAGTCTGTAGAAGCACGCGGTGCATGCTTACGCTCATTACAGCGCCGACCGGAGAGCTCCTCGGGATCTTGAGCTAGTGCACCTTTCATTCGACAGTAGACAGGCTGAGGCCAGGACTTGTTCTCGTATAGGGCGATTTGTGTGGATATGGTAGTTAATTCCGGACTAAGACCCTGAGTTGGCATCCGAGGTCCAAGTGTGGACTTAAGCTATGTGCTCTATTCTGTGTTTATATTCATAGCTTGCATACACTCATCTAGATGACCATGTACATCGTATTGTACCCCGGTTGGGGATTCTTACTGAGTAATTCGTTACTCACCCTTATTTTGTGGTTTTCCACAGGTAACCAAGGTGCGAGACAGGATGGTCAAGGAGGAGCCGTGATCATGGGAACTCTTGCTGCCTCCTCGACTTTTTATTTCTATGACTCTTGTCTTTTATTTTCCCCTGAATGCATGTAGACGGGCACGAGCCCTAGGATGTTTTTCTTGAATGTTTTTATGGATTCCAGCTTTGTTGTATTTGAGGATTGTTTCAAATGTTTTAATAAATCTCTGATCAGAGTATGCGTTTAGAAATGTATTTTCCTTGAAACAGGTGCTTGGAAACAGGGACAGGTTTCAGCAATCTATTTGATTTCTGATTGAATCTCTTTTGTTTTGTTTTAATTGGGAATCCAAAAACTAAATTGCATATTGTTCTTTACTTTGAATGCATGCATTGGGGTAAAGACCTATTTAGAGCCCCTTTTGGGTTGGGTCTTTACATAAGCACAACAAGTCGTATCAATAATGTCACAAGATAAAGCACACAACCTATATCCCTCAATTGTAGACTCTTTAGATTGTTAACTCGAATAAAATTCTTCTTGGATGTCTTCACAGACTAATAAACTTCTTATAAAAACAACCTTGCATTTAATGCTTGAATGGAGAAAAAATAAATACCAATTGAATAACTAAAGTCAATGCATTTGTTATTCATTAACACTAAATTTAATGTTCTTTGTTTACATAACTACAAGTTTTAAAGCATTGTCTCTAACACTGAGACAACTCGTCCACACCCATTTCCTGAAGTAATAACCCTCTCATAGCATGCTTTCTCTATGATCAGCGTTGCACTGTTTATATGCAAAAATAAATTAAGCTTCCCTAGGGGCAAAATGACATATCGCATCCCCACCAACCTTTAGTTGATAGCTTAATAGGATCTAGCTAAGAGTACTACATGGTTAGCCCTAACACATCACACATACATGTTCATCAATAGAACTAGACATCCTACATAGGATGCTACTTAATTAATATAGATCAGGACCGACTGACATGCTAGTACTTAGAGATACACACAAGTCATCAAAAAAGCCAGGACAATTTGACTCTAGATGATCAAGACCTCATAATTTAAGCATGCATAACAAGTAGTTAACACATGGGGCCCAGCAAAAGGCAGCAAGGGGCGACGATAGGGGCTGCTCCGGCGCAAGTGTGATGCGACAAGGGCTGATCCCACTCATTTTCCTTATTTATGTTTTACTTCTAAGTGAAGAATGAATACAACAAGCAACCCCTAAGTCTTAAGTAAAATTTTTAACAAAAAAGCCTCTAGACTTCTTAAAATTACAAAATAGCCCACAATTCTGGGTTAATTACAAAGAAACCCTATGGGTTTAATACCAAAGTACCCTTAGGGTTAGCAATGTAAATAAATCCAAGTGGGCAAGGAGAATGGTTTGAAAATCATTCCTAGAGGGTCGTATAAAAAATATGTGGTGTGAAAGCTTATGAAGTGTGCTCAACTATATAATTCATAAAAATAAATGAATATTCAATGATGGGCGCTCCTATTTGCTACTTTGATCGAGTAGAGGTTTTGTTGAGAATACAAACAACGTGTAATCTCTCATTGACTAGATAAAGGGTAGATCCGAAGTACATGAATGAGAACAACACATCTCAATTGATATGAGGCATTTTTAGGTGAAATAAAAAAACATAGCCATAAGAGGTTATGTCCAAATTAGTGGATAATATCATACCAATATAGAGGTCTTTCGTGAGGGTTGTTGTATTCAACAATTCATCTAAATATTACTATGGTATATACGCATGGTGCACTGGCTTAATTCTAACTTTTTCTGATTTATTTTTGAACTTTTTTTGTTCAACCATATTTGAGATGGAAAATTTTGAAGTTCTGATCTTTTGGTCAATGATACATGTCAATTATTATCAAAGTTAAGCTCACTTAGGTTGCCGAGTTTTTTTCCTATATTTTTATGTATACAGTAGCAAGATTCGAATCGAATAAAATCAATTGACTTTAACCAATCAAAAGGTCGCTACATGCCTCTTTGATTTACTTATACCAATTTGAATAGAGAAAGATGACAACGATTTGTTTCCATTCAAGAGCTTGGAAACTTCAAAGAAGTACCCAAGCTTTCTTCCTTATTTCCTTAGGGTTGTTGCTCAATAACAATCTCTCTTATCTTATCCATACCTCATCTCTTGTCACCTCCATATAATATAATATATGATAAGGGTTTATATATTGTTCTTAGAAGTGCATTATTATTATTTTAGGAGAAGAGAGAGAGAAATGGAGAGCAATTATTTGATTCCTGGGTTTAGGTTTTACCCTACTGAAGAGGAGTTGGTTTCTTTCTATTTGCATAACAAGCTTGAAGATGGAAGACATGATTTGAAACAAGTGATGGATCAAATCATTCCTATTTTGGATATTTATGACTTCAATCCTTGGGATCTTCCACGTAAATTAATATTTTTTTTATATTATATATTTCTTGTGTTCCTTTTACTTTTTTTTTAATTTATTTATTTACCAATTCTATTTGCTGAACGATTATTTAGGAAGCCTGGGTATGTTTTTAAAGAAAAGAATAAAAATCACGAGATTATTTTATAGATTTGATAGTAATGAAGCTACATAGTGTCGTAGAAAATCTGCTCTATAAGGAAAGGTTGATATAAGAGTCTCACGGCTGGTTAGGGTTCTTCCAATAGCTTTCCAATTCTAAACTCAAAAGTTTAAATTCATATCTAGGTTTAGAAAGATTTAATTTTCTACTTCAATGTTTCCTTTTATCACATGCTTAATATATTAGTTTTGGCTCGACCACATATATATTATATAATTTGAATAAGAGCCTGCTCTTAAGAATGTACCAAGTCCCAAGGGATGGGTTTTGTTGGTTGAGATTTGAACTTGAAGGTTTGAAATTTATAAGTGATGGGCTTAATTATAAAATCTCTTATTATTTTCTGGTCTCAATAGCATGGATGCTCTTAAGTATGTAGTAGAGTCAATTATATTAAGTAAAATAGTTGCCTATAGAGAGCCGGTTTATACTTTTTGTTAACAAAAAAAGTTTATAAACTAAGAACTATTGATCTTTTATCATATGTTATCATGTAAAATCAAATTACTAGAAAATAGGCTATTGTAAAACTACTTTATAGAGTATTTGTGAGCTTCAAAAGCCTTTATTTTGATACCATGTTAAATTATCGGTAAACTTAATCGTAAATGCATACGTGTTTTTTTTTTTTTTTTTTTTTTGGTAGAGTATGCTGGGGAGGTGTGTAAGAGAGATGAAGAACAATGGTTTTTCTTTATCCCAAGGCAAGAGAGTGAAGCAAGAGGAGGAAGAGCAAAGAGATTGACAAGCACAGGGTATTGGAAAGCCACTGGTTCTCCAAGCCAAGTTTACTCTTCAAACCACAAAAGCATTGGAGTTAAAAGGACTATGGTTTTCTACAATGGAAGAGCTCCCACCGGAACCAAAACCGAATGGAAGATGAACGAATATAAAGCCATTCATGTCAACGCCGACCCTTCTTCTTCCTCTTCCTCCGTTACTCCTACTTCCCAAGTATGATCACCTATAATATTTTAGACTTCCGTTTGATAATGACTTTGTTTTTAGTTTTTTTTTTATTTAAAAATAAAGTTGTATGTTTGTTTGATAAATTTTTTTGTTTGGTTTTTTGAGTATAAAACCTATAGTTAAAAGATTATGGGGCACACACCTATGCTAATTGAATCATTTGTTTTTGTTTTTTTTTTTTTTGGACAAATCATTTGTTTGGTTTTTTAGTTTGAAAGAAACAGATTTTTAAATCTTAATCTACGTTTAATGAACAAAAATACACATTTCAATTTTAAAAATGAATTTTTGGGGGTAATATTAGTTAAGATTCTTTGTTAGAATATTGGGTAATCTCCCCTACTATTAATTAATAGTGGTATAATATTTGTCTGCTTGGATCTAAATCTACATAACTTCACTTGTATAACTCTTGTTACTTGTCTACTTGGATCTCCCATACTATTAATTAATTAATAGTGGTATAATAATAATTAAATTATTGATATCAATAAATGACTAAAAATATATGTTGATACTGATTAAATCCGTATTAAACTTAAATCACATATGTATATGCTACATACTTGATAACCATTCTTTCTTTTCTTAATTATAAACGTTTTCGAATTACTCCTATACATTAAGTTTCATGGGTCGTAGAAAAATATTACAATTTTTAACCAAAATCTTTTTAAGAACTTACTTTTTTTAGTTTTAAAAATTTTGCTTAGTTTTATAATAACAAAAAAAAAATGATCGACAAAATTAAAGTTGTGTTAATAAACTTGTTATTAAAAATCAATAGTTATCAAAGGAATTTTAGTAGTTAGATTACATAATTTTGTATTTTTGGTATGATACAAATATACTATTTTTATGTCAACTTAAGCCCAATTCAACTCGGGAGGACATTTAGAACCTTCCTTCAACATATTAACTAATAAGAAGTTGCCACCCTTATCTTTAATTTTTAAATATATATGATATTGTGTGTTTTAGTTTAACCTGTGTGATATATGTTTAATTTTGTTCTATTTGGTTAATTTTGTAGTTAAGACAAGAGTTCAGTTTGTGTAGAATCTACAAGAAATCCAAAACATTACGGTCGTTCGATCGACGACCACAACCACGCGGATCGGAGATCGCTCAGTCCTTTGCAAACGCCCAAGCAGCAACGACTGAGCCACTTAACGTCACTAATGAGACTAACCAAACCTCACCAGAAAGCTCTTCTTCGGGTGACCGACATCACGAGTCCGCTCGAACCACAACAGAAACCAGTCATGAGCTCAATGCAGAAGTCATGGAGGTTGCTTATGAGCCGATGTGGGATTGGGAGCAATTGAATTGGTTCTGAAAAAAGACCGTTAAAAAATTATAATAGGGTACGTACGTTTAAGTATATTAAAAGAACAATAATGATGTAGCTATTGAGCAATTATATTTTAATTTAAATTTGTGTTTTTCATCTTCTTAGGTGCAAACCTTGAAACTTATATTGGAATGGAATAATTGTACTTTTTCTTATCTGGTTCGATCTTTTTTTAATAGAGTTAGAATAAGGTGTGATGATCTAAGGGATGATAAATGCTCAAAATTATCACATTATTATATTATTATAATTATGTTAGATAATATGTAGATATGATTTTGTATAGATTAAGTAGTGATTTTTAATATTTTTTAATTGTTTAGATTCTATGTGACTAGAGCTATATATATGGTTTAAAAAAAAGAAAAAAAGAGCTATAGCGATTACGTTGGTCTGAAATAATATCATGCAAATAATTTTCTATTTGCAAAACCATTATGGTATAAGAACAAATTTAACATTCTTCCTCTTTGCAAATCTCAATTATTTCCCAATCGTCGAAATCTCAATTTACTTCTCCATCGTCGAATCCAATTTATTTCCGGATCGTTGAAATCTCAATTTATTTTCTGATTGTCGAAATCTCAATTAATTTCTCAATATCACTTATTACTTTTTTTCTTCGATCCACTTGCCCCAATTTCACCCAATTGCTACATTTTGCAAATTCGTAATTGCCATTAATCCACAAGTTGCACTCAATTTCACCCACTTTTGCCATTAATCATTTTGCTAGTTCTTAATTTTACTAATTTTTTTAAACAGAAGGTGTGGAACACCAATTTTCTTTCACAAGTAGGCCGGAACAGAACTTCGTAGTGGAAAGGAAGCATCAACACATATTAAATGTGGCACAAGCTTTATTTTCAGTCTAAAACTCCTCTTAAGTATTGGAATGAATGTGTCCTAACTGTTGTGCACCTAATCAATCGAATAGCCTCTCCGGTGCTAGGATTGAAAACCCCGTTTGAACTACTTAAAAAGAACTCATGTTGATTATTCCATGCTCAAAACCTTTGGGTGCTGACCAGTGCTTCTACACTTCTTTCCCATAGACACAAGTTTACATCTCATGTTATTCCGTATGTATTTTTGGGATATCTTCCTAGTATTAAAGGATTCAAGTTGCTTAATTTGGAGACCAATGAAGTATTTGTCTCTAGAGATGTAATCTTTCAGGAAAATATCTATCCATTTCACAAGTTGGATGTACATGAAGCACAAGATCATATTTTTTTACAACAATAGTCATTCCAGCTCCCTTTAATTTGATGTTTTGTTGCCTAATACTCCCAACATTTTAGGCATTTTTTATGCTCCAAGTACTAATCGAAATGAACAAGAAATTGATCCATTTAACAAAGATTCTTCGGTTGAGAGATAAAGGCCAAATGACTTCCCAATAGTTGTTCCTCAAGTTCTACCTCTTGTTGCCAATAAAACACTGATTTGGAGTCTCTTAGTTTATCAACTTCTTATTCTCGTGTATTGTTGGTTGTTGATCACCACATCGAGGGGGCAAATGGTGCTCCTTCCATTGAACGAACTCTTATTCATAAAGAGGAAAGGTTGTTGCAATGGTCATCACACAACTTCAAACAACCATCATATTTGAGTGACTATCATTGTGGTTTGTTGACTTAGGCTCAACCACTAAAGTTATCTACACGACATCCTTTGCAAAATCACGTAAGCTATGAGTCTGTTAATAAAGACTATGAATTTTTGCTTACAAGTATCATTTTTGTACGAACTACAGCACTACCATCAGGTTGTGCCATATTTCGCTTGGCGAGAGGTTAGGAATTGAAGAAACTCTGATTTCTTGCTTTATTCCATAATCACGTACGTATAAATACACACCAAAAGGAAATCAAAACAAAAATAACAACTTTCCTATAGACTCTCACTTACCTAACAAACATAACAACTCTCCTATAGACTCTCACTTACCTAACAAACATAACAACTCTCCTATAACTCTCACTTACCTAACAACCCACAAACCAGAATTAGATAAATATAATTTACAAGATTACAAATCTAACCCTAACTTTCAACACTCTCCCTCAAGCTGGATTGTATATATTATACAAACCTAGCTTGCTATTCAAGTCTTCGAAGTTGGGTCTTGGTAATGGTTTAGTGAGGATGTCTGCCACTTGTTGCTTGGTAGGAACGTAGGTAAGTTGCACCACTTGGCTGTAACTTTCTCGGAAATGAAGTGTCGGTCAATCTCAATGTGCTTCGTCCTATCATGATGAACAGGATTTTTGGCAATACTTATGGCGGCCTGATTATCACACATCATTTGAATTGATGATGAGTACTCTTGACCTAACTCACTCAGAACCCTTCTTATCCAGATGCCTTCACAGATTCCTTGAGACAGGGCTCGATATTTTGCTTCTGCACTACTTCTAGCAACCACGGATTGCTTCTTACTTCTCCAGGTAACAAGATTGCCTCAAACAAACGAACAATATCCGGAGGTCGATCTTCGATCGGTAGTTGTAACGACCCGACCCGAATGGGGTTCTAAATAGGCCGTTACCTCAATGCATGCATTACACATCTACAAAAAATTTGCAAGATGGTGTTCGGATTCTAAGTAAAAACTAAAACATAAAACATCCATTTTAAATCAACATAATTTCCTGAAACCTGTCCCTGTTTCCAAGCACCTGTTCCAAGACAAATACATTTACAAAGCTTACTCTGATCAGAGATTTATTTAAATCATACAACTTTACAACAATGCTAGAATCCGGAAATACATTCAGAAAACACCCTAGGGATCCGTGCCCAACTACATGCATTCAGAGAACATTTAAATCATAACATAAACATAAGACTCAGAGTTGAACAACGGGTTTTCCATGATCACGCCTCCTCCTCCAAACCATTCTGCTGTCTCGCACCATGAATACCTGTGGAAAAACCACAAAAATAAGGGTGAGTAACGAATTACTCAAGAAGAATCCCCAACCGGGTACAATACGATATAATCAGTCATCTAGTACCAAAGCATGCAAGCAAACAAATACCAACACGGATCATGGCTCAACGAGCTCATAAAACAAGATCTGAGTCATCGGAAGTCTCCTACTTCCGGCCTAATCGGGATTGGATACACCGTCCAATCTTGGACATCGCCGAGGTATCTGTCACTCGGGGAAATACACCGATCCCTAGAATGTCCTCAAGGGCCTCCTTGCCCTTGCACTAATCTGACTTACGGAGAGTACCCGAAGTCGCTCTAACGGAAAGAATGGTGTACTCACGAACATTAGCCCGGGGAGCTCTCCGAACCGGCAACTAACGCTGCAGTGCGCGCGCCACCGCATGCTCTTCTCGCAACCGGCGTAAATGCGGGGCCTAAGGCAAACTACGCGGGCCGTGCACGCATGCCTATGACTCGGAAGCGGTGTCACGATCACGATGGCGCGAGGCCCTCGGCGCTCATCTCATGCAAAGATGGTCCACCGACACAAGCTAAGAACCGCCAGGCGGCGTGCTTACACCGATGGCGTGGTTCCGCTCTAGCAGTGCTACAAACTAGGTCAGCCGAAGTGGGTAGCTAATTCCACAACCGGCTGGTCGGGGGTAGCAAGATACGTTATGTCACGCACACTTTATTCCCGACTGAGCTAAATCCACCTTAGTGACCGGGGAAGCAAGATACGTTATGCTTCGCACACTACTCCCGATCAGTGGGGACAAAGTACGTTATGTCCGCTCAGCCTCTGGATGATGACAAACCCTACAACTCTATCTAAGAGTACAGAGAAAAAGCAATGATTCCTGGCTAGCAAACAAAGACCGACATCAATCACACTACCTAGCATGATACTACGAGCTTAAGCAGAATCACAAGCATGCTTGGGCGAGAACAAACCTAGCATGGCACTAACATGTAATATCAAGCAAACATGCTAGCAGAAATCAATCAAAGCTGCTCTATTATTATCATGCTCATAACAGTCAGCAAACAAGCAAGGCATATCATGAAAATATCGCAGGGCCCACACAACTCCGGTAAGAAATCCTTACCTGGTCGGAAGGCAACAACACACAATAAAATAACTGCGATCGAACCCGAGCAACCTATAACGAGCCAAACAAACACATCAATAATCATAAATAGCCCTAAATACACTAAAATAAACTGGGCTCGGCTCGGGAGCAACTCACGAGGCGCGGCTGACACGCAAACGAGCCGGCTGCACGGGCTAGGCAGTTGATGGGCGCAGACAGGCGCGCTGGTGCGCAGGGCTGGGCGCTGGGGCGCTGGCTGGGCGTGAGCTGCACGCGGACGGCAAGCGAGCGACACAGGGCGCACGGGCGCGGGCGCTAGCTCAGCTGGGCGACGGCGCGCGGCGCGGCTCGGCACAGGGGCAGGAGCGCGGGCGCGAGCAACACGACGCGAGGGCGCGCGACCTGGCGCTGGGACGCACGACTCGAGCGCGAACGACACGCGATCTGGCGCTGAGCTCGGCACTGTGCGACGCGACCTGGGCGACACTGTGCGAGGCAGGGGCTCGGGCGACACGAGCTGGGCGACGCGAACCAGGGCAGGGCGAGCTCGGGCTGGCGACGCGACGGCCTGGGCGAGGGCGAGGGCACGCGGGCTGGGTGACGGCACTGTGCGACGCTCGGGCTGGGGCTGGCGA
>JAYKKH010000026.1:0-58348 GCA_036507275.1 Sicyos edulis | reverse complement strand
GTGTTTATTTCGATTTTGTAGACTAAATCTTTTGACAAAAATTTTCCAATGTTGCATTACGATGTTTTGGCGGCTAAAACGAAAAACTCGTATAGATTTGAGAGTTGAAAACCAAAAGTATGCGTTTGAGAGTGTTTATTTCGATTCTCTAAATAAGCGTTTTGACGTAAAATATTCCAATGTTTCATTACGATATTTTTGGAACTAAAACGAATAACTCGGATAGATTTCAGCGTTGAAACCAAAAGTTCGACCGATAGTGTTTATTTCGATTTTGTAGACTAAATCTTTTGACAAAAAATTTTCCAATGTTGCATTACGATGTTTTGGCGGCTAAAAACGAAAAACTCGTATAGATTTGAGTTGAAAACCAAAAGTATGCGTTTGAGAGTGTTTATTTCGATTCTCTAAATAAGCGTTTTGGCGTAAAATATTCCAATGTTTCATTACGATATTTTGGAACTAAAACGAAAAACTCGGATAGATTTCATTGAAACCAAAAGTTCGACCCGATAGTGTTTATTTCGATTCACGTAGACTAAATCTTTTGACACAAAATATTCCAATGTTGCACTACGATGTTTTGGAAGCTAAAACGAAAAACTCGTATAGATTTCAGAGTTGAAAACCAAAAGTACGTTTCGAGAGTGTTTATTTCGATTCTCTAAATAAACGTTTTGACGTAAAATATTCCAATGTTTCATTACGATATTTTTGGAACTAAAACGAAAAACTCGGATAGATTTCAGCGTTGAAACCAAAAGTTCGACCCGATAGTGTTTATTTCGATTATGTAGACTAAATCTTTTGACGCAAAATATTCCAATGTTGCACTACGATGTTTTGGAAGCTAAAACGAAAAACTCGTATAGATTTGAGTTGAAAACCAAAAGTACGTTTTTCGAGAGTGTTTATTTCGATTCTCTAAATAAGCGTTTTGGCGTAAAATATTCCAATGTTTCATTACGATATTTTTGGAACTAAAACGAAAAACTCGGATAGATTTCAGCGTTGAAACCAAAAGTTCGACCCGATAGTGTTTATTTCGATTCTGTAGACTAAATCTTTTGACGCAAAATATTCCAATGTTGCACTACGATGTTTTGGAAGCTAAAACGAAAAACTCGTATAGATTTCAGAGTTGAAAACCAAAAGTACGTTTCGAGAGTGTTTATTTCGATTCTCTAAATAAACGTTTTGACGTAAAATATTCCAATGTTTCATTACGATATTTTTGGAACTAAAACGAAAAACTCGGATAGATTTCAGCGTTGAAACCAAAAGTTCGACCCGATAGTGTTTATTTCGATTTTGTAGACTAAATCTTTTGACAAAAAATTTTCCAATGTTGCATTACGATGTTTTGGCAGCTAAAACGAAAAACTCGTATAGATTTCAGAGTTGAAAACCAAAAGTACGTTTCGAGAGTGTTTATTTCGATTCTCTAAATAAACGTTTTGACGTAAAATATTCCAATGTTTCATTACGATATTTTTGGAACTAAAACGAAAAACTCGGATAGATTTCAAATGTTGAAACCAAAAGTTCGACCCGATAGTGTTTATTTCGATTCTGTAGACTAAATCTTTTGACGCAAAATATTCCAATGTTGCACTACGATGTTTTGGAAGCTAAAACGAAAAACTCGTATAGATTTCAGAGTTGAAAACCAAAAGTACGTTTCGAGAGTGTTTATTTCGATTCTCTAAATAAACGTTTTGACGTAAAATATTCCAATGTTTCATTACGATATTTTTGGAACTAAAACGAAAAACTCGGATAGATTTCAGCGTTGAAACCAAAAGTTCGACCCGATAGTGTTTATTTCGATTACGTAGACTAAATCTTTTGACGCAAAATATTCCAATGTTGCACTACGATGTTTTGGAAGCTAAAACGAAAAACTCGTATAGATTTGAGTTGAAAACCAAAAAATACGTTTCGAGAGTGTTTATTTCGATTCTCTAAATAAACGTTTTGAAGTAAAATATTCCAATGTTTCATTACGATATTTTTGGAACTAAAACGAAAAACTCGGATAGATTTCAGCGTTGAAACCAAAAGTTCGACCCGATAGTGTTTATTTCGATTCTGTAGACTAAATCTTTTGACGCAAAATTTTCCAATGTTGCATTACGATGTTTTGGCAGCTAAAACGAAAAACTCGTATAGATTTCAGAGTTGAAAGCCAAAAGTACGTCTCGAGAGTTTTTATTTCCATTCTCTAAATAAACGTTTTGACGCAAAATATTCTAATGTTTCATTACCATATTTTTGGAGCTAAAACGAAAAACTCGGATAGATTTCAGCGTTGAAACCAAAAGTTCGACCAGAGAGTGTTTATTTCGATTCTTTGGAATAAACGTTTTGACGCAAAATATTTCAATGTTGCATTACGATGTTTTGGAAGTTAAAACGAAAAACTCGGATAGATTTCTGCGTTGAAAATCTAAAGTTCATACCGAGAGTGTTTGCTTTGATTCTTTGGCGCAAACGTTTGTCCCAAAATATTCTAATGTTGCATTACGATTTTTCCGGAGCTAAGACGAAATACTCGAATAGATTTCAGCGTTGAAACCAAAAGTTCGACCCGATAGTATTTATTTCGATTCTCTGTACCAAACCTTTTCACGCAAAATATTCGAATGTTGCACTACGATGTTTTGGCAGCTAAAACGAAAAACTCGTATAGATTTCAGAGTTGAAAACCAAAAGTACGTTTCGAGAGTGTTTATTTCTATTCTCTAAATAAACGTTTTGACGTAAAATATTCCAATGTTTCATTACGATATTTTTGGAACTAAAACGAAAAACTCGGATAGATTTCAGCGTTGAAACCAAAAGTTCGACCCGATAGTGTTTATTTCGATTCTGCAGAGACTAAATCTTTTGACGCAAAATATTCCAATGTTGCACTACGATGTTTTGGAAGCTAAAACGAAAAACTCGTATAGATTTGAGTTGAAAACCAAAAGTACGTTTGAGAGTGTTTATTTCGATTCTCTAAATAAACGCGTTTTGACGTAAAATATTCCAATGTTTCATTACGATATTTTTGGAACTAAAACGAAAAACTCGGATAGATTTCAGCGTTGAAACCAAAAGTTCGACCCGATAGTGTTTATTTCGATTTTGTAGACTAAATCTTTTGACGCAAAATTTTCCAATGTTGCATTACGATGTTTTGGCAGCTAAAACGAAAAACTCGTATAGATTTCAGAGTTGAAAACCAAAAGTACGTTTCGAGAGTGTTTATTTCGATTCTCTAAATAAACGTTTTGACGTAAAATATTCCAATGTTTCATTACGATATTTTGGAACTAAAACGAAAAACTCGGATAGATTTCAAATAATTGAAACCAAAAGTTCGACCCGATAGATTTTATTTCGATTTTGTAGACTAAATCTTTTGATGCAAAATTTTCCAATGTTGCATTACGATGTTTTGGCAGCTAAAACGAAAAACTCGTATAGATTTCAGAGTTGAAAACCAAAAGTACGTTTAGAGAGTTTTATTTCGATTCTCTAAATAAACGTTTTGACGTAAAATATTCCAATGTTTCATTACGATATTTTGGAACTAAAACGAAAAACTCGGATAGATTTCAGCGTTGAAACCAAAAGTTCGACCCGATAGTGTTTATTTCGATTTTGTAGACTAAATCTTTTGACACAAAATTTTCCAATGTTGCATTACGATGTTTTGGCAGCTAAAACGAAAAACTCGTATAGATTTCAGAGTTGAAAACCAAAAGTATGCGTTTAGAGTGTTTTTATTTCGATTCTCTAAATAAACGTTTTGTCGTAAAATATTCCAATGTTTCATTACGATATTTTTGGAACTAAAACGAATAACTCGGATAGATTTCAGCGTTGAAACCAAAAGTTCGACCCGATAGTGTTTATTTCGATTTTGTAGACTAAATCTTTTGACAAAAAATTTTCCAATGTTGCATTACGATGTTTTGGCAGCTAAAACGAAAAACTCGTATAGATTTCAGAGTTGAAAACCAAAAGTACGTTTCGAGAGTGTTTATTTCGATTCTCTAAATAAACGTTTTGACGTAAAATATTCCAATGTTTCATTACGATATTTTTGGAACTAAAACGAAAAACTCGGATAGATTTCAGCGTTGAAACCAAAAGTTCGACCCGATAGTGTTTATTTCGATTCTGTAGACTAAATCTTTTGACGCAAAATATTCCAATGTTGCACTACGATGTTTTGGAAGCTAAAACGAAAAACTCGTATAGATTTCAGAGTTGAAAACCAAAAGTACGTTTCGAGAGTGTTTATTTCGATTCTCTAAATAAACGTTTTGACGTAAAATATTCCAATGTTTCATTACGATATTTTTGGAACTAAAACGAAAAACTCGGATAGATTTCAGCGTTGAAACCAAAAGTTCGACCCGATAGTGTTTATTTCGATTCTGTAGACTAAATCTTTTGGCGCAAAAATATTCCAATGTTGCACTACGATGTTTTGGAAGCTAAAACGAAAAACTCGTATAGATTTGAGTTGAAAACCAAAAATGCGTTTAGAGAGTGTTTATTTCGATTCTCTAAATAAACGTTTTGAAGTAAAATATTCCAATGTTTCATTACGATATTTTTGGAACTAAAACGAAAAACTCGGATAGATTTCAGCGTTGAAACCAAAAGTTCGACCCGATAGTGTTTATTTCGATTCTGTAGACTAAATCTTTTGACGCAAAATTTTCCAATGTTGCATTACGATGTTTTGGCAGCTAAAACGAAAAACTCGTATAGATTTCAGAGTTGAAAGCCAAAAGTACGTCTCGAGAGTTTTTATTTCCATTCTCTAAATAAACGTTTTGACGCAAAATATTCTAATGTTTCATTACCATATTTTTGGAGCTAAAACGAAAAACTCGGATAGATTTCAGCGTTGAAACCAAAAGTTCGACCAGAGAGTGTTTATTTCGATTCTTTGGAATAAACGTTTTGACGCAAAATATTTCAATGTTGCATTACGATGTTTTGGAAGTTAAAACGAAAAACTCGGATAGATTTCTGCGTTGAAAATCTAAAGTTCATACCGAGAGTGTTTGCTTTGATTCTTTGGCGCAAACGTTTGTCCCAAAATATTCTAATGTTGCATTACGATTTTTCCGGAGCTAAGACGAAATACTCGAATAGATTTCAGCGTTGAAACCAAAAGTTCGACCCGATAGTATTTATTTCGATTCTCTGTACCAAACCTTTTCACGCAAAATATTCGAATGTTGCACTACGATGTTTTGGCAGCTAAAACGAAAAACTCGTATAGATTTCAGAGTTGAAAACCAAAAATACGTTTTCGAGTGTTTATTTCTATTCTCTAAATAAACGTTTTGACGTAAAATATTCCAATGTTTCATTACGATATTTTTGGAACTAAAACGAAAAACTCGGATAGATTTCAGCGTTGAAACCAAAAGTTCGACCCGATAGTGTTTATTTCGATTTTGTAGACTAAATCTTTTGACGCAAAATTTTCCAATGTTGCATTACGATGTTTTGGCAGCTAAAACGAAAAACTCGTATAGATTTCAGAGTTGAAAACCAAAAGTACGTTTCGAGAGTGTTTATTTCGATTCTCTAAATAAACGTTTTGACGTAAAATATTCCAATGTTTCATTACGATATTTTGGAACTAAAACGAAAAACTCGGATAGATTTCAGCGTTGAAACCAAAAGTTCGACCCGATAGTGTTTATTTCGATTCTGTAGACTAAATCTTTTGACGCAAAATATTCCAATGTTGCACTACGATGTTTTGGAAGCTAAAACGAAAAACTCGTATAGATTTCAGAGTTGAAAACCAAAAGTACGTTTCGAGAGTGTTTATTTCGATTCTCTAAATAAACGTTTTGACGTAAAATATTCCAATGTTTCATTACGATATTTTGGAACTAAAACGAAAAACTCGGATAGATTTCAAATAAGTGAAACCAAAAGTTCGACCCGATAGTGTTTATTTCGATTCTGTAGACTAAATCTTTTGACGCAAAATATTCCAATGTTGCACTACGATGTTTTGGAAGCTAAAACGAAAAACTCGTATAGATTTCAGAGTTGAAAACCAAAAGTACGTTTCGAGAGTGTTTATTTCGATTCTCTAAATAAACGTTTTGACGTAAAATATTCCAATGTTTCATTACGATATTTTTGGAACTAAAACGAAAAACTCGGATAGATTTCAGCGTTGAAACCAAAAGTTCGACCCGATAGTGTTTATTTCGATTCTGTAGACTAAATCTTTTGACGCAAAATATTCCAATGTTGCACTACGATGTTTTGGAAGCTAAAACGAAAAACTCGTATAGATTTCAGAGTTGAAAACCAAAAGTACGTTTAGAGTGTTTATTTCGATTCTCTAAATAAACGTTTTGACGTAAAATATTCCAATGTTTCATTACGATATTTTTGGAACTAAAACGAAAAACTCGGATAGATTTCAGCGTTGAAACCAAAGTTAAACCCGATAGTGTTTATTTCGATTCTGTAGACTAAATCTTTTGACGCAAAATATTCAATGTTGCACTCTGATGTTTTGGAAGCTAAAACGAAAAACTCGTATAGATTTGAGTTGAAAACCAAAAAATGCGTTTAAGTGTTTATTTTTTGATTCTCTAAATAAGCGTTTTGTATAAAATATTCCAATGTTTCATTCACGATATTTTGGAACTAAAGCGAAAAACTTCGGATAGATTTGAGCGTTGAAACCAAAAGTTCGACCCGATAGTGTTTATTTATTTCGATTACGTAGACTAAATCTTTTGGCGCAAAATATTCCAATGTTGCACTACGATGTTTTGGAAGCTAAAGCGAAAAACTTCGTATAGATTTGAGTTGAAAACCAAAAATGCGTTTGAGAGTGTTTATTTGATTCTCTAAATAAGCGTTTTGGCGTAAAATATTCCAATGTTTCATTACGATATTTTGGAACTAAAACGAAAAACTTCGGATAGATTTCAGCGTTGAAACCAAAAGTTCGACCCGATAGTGTTTATTTCGATTACGTAGACTAAATCTTTTGACGCAAAAAATTTTCCAATGTTGCATTACGATGTTTTGGCGGCTAAAACGAAAAACTCGTATAGATTTGAGAGTTGAAAGCCAAAAAATACGTCTCTCGAGAGTTTTTATTTCCATTCTCTAAATAAGCGTTTTGGCGCAAAATATTCTAATGTTTCATTACCATATTTTTGGAGCTAAAACGAAAAACTCGGATAGATTTAGTTGTTGAAACCAAAAGTTCGACCAGAGAGTGTTTATTTCGATTCTTTGGAATAAACGTTTTGACGCAAAATATTTCAATGTTGCATTACGATGTTTTGGAAGTTAAAACGAAAAACTCGGATAGATTTCTGCGTTGAAAATCTAAAGTTCATACCGAGAGTGTTTGCTTTGATTCTTTGGCGCAAACGTTTGTCCCAAAATATTCTAATGTTGCATTACGATTTTTCCGGAGCTAAGACGAAATACTCGAATAGATTTCATTTGAAACCAAAAGTTCGACCCGATAGTATTTATTTCGATTCTCTGTACCAAACCTTTTCACGCAAAAAATATTCGAATGTTGCACTCACGATGTTTTAGCAAATAAAACGAAAAACTCGTATAGATTTGAGTTGAAAACCAAAAATGCGTTTAGAGTGTTTATTTCTATTCTCTAAATAAACGTTTTGGCGTAAAATATTCCAATGTTTCATTACGATATTTTGGAACTAAAACGAAAAACTCGGATAGATTTCATTGTTGAAACCAAAAGTTTGACCCGATATTGTTTATTTCGATTCTGTAGACTAAATCTTTTGACGCAAAATATTCCAATGTTGCATTACGATGTTTTGGAAGCTAAAACGAAAAACTCGTATAGATTTGAGTTGAAAACCAAAAGTACGTTTTAGAGTGTTTATTTCGATTCTCTAAATAAGCGTTTTGGCGTAAAATATTCCAATGTTTCATTACGATATTTTTGGAACTAAAACGAAAAACTCGGATAGATTTCAGCGTTGAAACCAAAAGTTCGACCCGATAGTGTTTATTTCGATTCTGTAGACTAAATCTTTTGACGCAAAATATTCCAATGTTGCACTACGATGTTTTGGAAGCTAAAACGAAAAACTCGTATAGATTTCAGAGTTGAAAACCAAAAGTACGTTTTCGAGTGTTTATTTCGATTCTCTAAATAAACGTTTTGACGTAAAATATTCCAATGTTTCATTACGATATTTTTGGAACTAAAACGAATAACTCGGATAGATTTCAGCGTTGAAACCAAAAGTTCGACCCGATAGTGTTTATTTCGATTTTGTAGACTAAATCTTTTGACAAAAAATTTTCCAATGTTGCATTACGATGTTTTGGCAGCTAAAACGAAAAACTCGTATAGATTTCAGAGTTGAAAACCAAAAGTACGTTTCGAGAGTGTTTATTTCGATTCTCTAAATAAACGTTTTGACGTAAAATATTCCAATGTTTCATTACGATATTTTTTTGGAACTAAAACGAAAAACTCGGATAGATTTATTGAAACCAAAAGTTCGACCCGATAGTGTTTATTTCGATTCTTGTAGACTAAATCTTTTGACGCAAAATATTCCAATGTTGCACTACGATGTTTTGGAAGCTAAAACGAAAAACTCGTATAGATTTGAGTTGAAAACCAAAAGTACGTTTAGAGTGTTTATTTCGATTCTCTAAATAAACGTTTTGACGTAAAATATTCCAATGTTTCATTACGATATTTTGGAACTAAAACGAAAAACTCGGATAGATTTCAGCGTTGAAACCAAAAGTTCGACCCGATAGTGTTTATTTCGATTACGTAGACTAAATCTTTTGACGCGCAAAATATTCCAATGTTGCACTACGATGTTTTGGAAGCTAAAACGAAAAACTCGTATAGATTTCAGAGTTGAAAACCAAAAGTACGTTTCGAGAGTGTTTATTTCGATTCTCTAAATAAACGTTTTGACGTAAAATATTCCAATGTTTCATTACGATATTTTGGAACTAAAACGAAAAACTTCGGATAGATTTCAGCGTTGAAACCAAAAGTTCGACCCGATAGTGTTTATTTCGATTCTGTAGACTAAATCTTTTGACGCAAAATTTTCCAATGTTGCATTACGATGTTTTGGCAGCTAAAACGAAAAACTCGTATAGATTTCAGAGTTGAAAGCCAAAAGTACGTCTCGAGAGTTTTTATTTCCATTCTCTAAATAAACGTTTTGACGCAAAATATTCTAATGTTTCATTACCATATTTTTGGAGCTAAAACGAAAAACTCGGATAGATTTCAGCGTTGAAACCAAAAGTTCGACCAGAGAGTGTTTATTTCGATTCTTTGGAATAAACGTTTTGACGCAAAATATTTCAATGTTGCATTACGATGTTTTGGAAGTTAAAACGAAAAACTCGGATAGATTTCTGCGTTGAAAATCTAAAGTTCATACCGAGAGTGTTTGCTTTGATTCTTTGGCGCAAACGTTTGTCCCAAAATATTCTAATGTTGCATTACGATTTTTCCGGAGCTAAGACGAAATACTCGAATAGATTTCAGCGTTGAAACCAAAAGTTCGACCCGATAGTATTTATTTCGATTCTCTGTACCAAACCTTTTCACGCAAAATATTCGAATGTTGCACTACGATGTTTTGGCAGCTAAAACGAAAAACTCGTATAGATTTCAGAGTTGAAAACCAAAAGTACGTTTCGAGAGTGTTTATTTCTATTCTCTAAATAAACGTTTTGACGTAAAATATTCCAATGTTTCATTACGATATTTTTGGAACTAAAACGAAAAACTCGGATAGATTTCAGCGTTGAAACCAAAAGTTCGACCCGATAGTGTTTATTTCGATTCTGTAGACTAAATCTTTTGACGCAAAATATTCCAATGTTGCACTACGATGTTTTGGAAGCTAAAACGAAAAACTCGTATAGATTTCAGAGTTGAAAACCAAAAGTACGTTTCGAGAGTGTTTATTTCGATTCTCCAAATACACGTTTTGGCGTAAAATATTCCAATGTTTCATTACGATATTTTTGGAACTAAAACGAAAAACTCAGATAGATTTCATTGAAACCAAAAGTTCGACCCGATAGTGTTTATTTCGATTACAGACTAAATCTTTTGACGCAAAATATTCCAATGTTGCACTACGATGTTTTGGAAGCTAAAACGAAAAACTCGTATAGATTTCAGAGTTGAAAACCAAAAGTACGTTTCGAGAGTGTTTATTTCGATTCTCTAAATAAACGTTTTGACGTAAAATATTCCAATGTTTCATTACGATATTTTTGAACTAAAACGAAAAACTTCGGATAGATTTCAGTTGAAACCAAAAGTTCGACCCGATAGTGTTTATTTCGATTACGTAGACTAAATCTTTTGACGCAAAATATTCCAATGTTGCACTACGATGTTTTGGAAGCTAAAACGAAAAACTCGTATAGATTTCAGAGTTGAAAACCAAAAGTACGTTTCGAGAGTGTTTATTTCAATTCTCTAAATAAACGTTTTGACGTAAAATATTCCAATGTTTCATTACGATATTTTTGGAACTAAAACGAAAAACTCGGATAGATTTCAGCGTTGAAACCAAAAGTTCGACCCGATAGTGTTTATTTCGATTCTGTAGACTAAATCTTTTGACGCAAAATTTTCCAATGTTGCATTACGATGTTTTGGCAGCTAAAACGAAAAACTCGTATAGATTTCAGAGTTGAAAGCCAAAAGTACGTCTCGAGAGTTTTTATTTCCATTCTCTAAATAAACGTTTTGACGCAAAATATTCTAATGTTTCATTACCATATTTTTGGAGCTAAAACGAAAAACTCGGATAGATTTCAGCGTTGAAACCAAAAGTTCGACCAGAGAGTGTTTATTTCGATTCTTTGGAATAAACGTTTTGACGCAAAATATTTCAATGTTGCATTACGATGTTTTGGAAGTTAAAACGAAAAACTCGGATAGATTTCTGCGTTGAAAATCTAAAGTTCATACCGAGAGTGTTTGCTTTGATTCTTTGGCGCAAACGTTTGTCCCAAAATATTCTAATGTTGCATTACGATTTTTCCGGAGCTAAGACGAAATACTCGAATAGATTTCAGCGTTGAAACCAAAAGTTCGTCGGCGGGAAGGACAGGATGAGAATGCAGTATCCTGTGTTGTTTCAGTCTTAAGGACTTTCGAGGACGAAAGTCATAAAAAGGAGGGAATATTGTAACGGAACAGGTTTTCATCCCGGTCTTCCAGGTATGCCCTAGGGGTATTTTGGTAATTTGGTTGGGCCGTCAGGGCCGTTTATGTCTTTTTCCAGTTGCTAAAATTATTAGATGGTCTTATGTAAGTTTTCGAGGCTTTGTGGTGGTGTTTGGGCATGGGGAGATGCAAAAGAAAATTAGGAGTTAAAGATGTGTTTGGTGGGTTTCAACCCAAGTGGTCTGGGAAGTCAGGTGGGTGGTGTGGCCAGTTGAGCCACCAGGTGTTTTTGTTACTCTCTCCGCAACATATCTTGGTTAGCCTTGAGTTCTTCGGGTTTTGGTGCATTTGATTAAATGAAAGAAAATTAGGTTTTGTTAGGTCTTCTTCTCCAAACCCCCATGGCCGCCCAACCCTTTTTTTCTCTAGCCATCTTGCGTGAGTCTTCTCCCGAGAGTCCTCCGAGTGTCGTTCCGGCCAGCCAAGCGGCCCAGCCAGCGGCCGTCGGCAGCAGCCAACCAAAAATCGCACTGAAGAAATTTCAGCGCCAGCCAGCAGCCGCCCAGAGCGCCAGCGCCAGCGAAGCAGCGCGGCCAGTGCCGTCGCGGCCGCCAATGAGGCGTCCACAAAGACCATCCCGTCGTCCGTCGCGTCGCAGCCCGCCGCCGATCGCACCGCTCGCTCGCGCGTGCCCCGCCTCCTCGCCATCGCCAGCCGAAGCTTCGCCGCCGTCGCGCACTGAGCGCCCGTCGTCCGCGTCGCGCGCCGCCGCGCGCCCTCAGCGTCTGCGCCCGTGCGTGCGTCGCGTGCCGTCCGGTCATCCCATCCGCGCCATCGCGCGCCAGCGCTGTTCGTACGCGCAGCCAGCGCCAGATGTGCGCCCATTTGCCGCCCATCGGCGCCTATCCGCGCCCAAGAAGAAATTTCCGCCGTCTTTTTGCCCGTCCGCGTGTCACCGCGCTCGCGTGAGTTGCTCCTTGAGCGAGCCCTATTTATTTTATTATATTTAAGCCTTTAGAGTGTGATTATCATTGTTTTTGTTAGGTTCTCGGTAGCTAGCTCGGGTTCGATCGCAGCTTAGGATTTTGTGTGTAGTTGCCTCCCGGCCAGGTAAGGATTTCTTACCGGAGTTGTGTGGGCCCTGCGGTATTATATGTGATTGTTGTTTGTATGCTTGTTTGTGATTATCAGCATGTTTAGTGTTAGGTGCTTTGTTCTGAATTCCCGACTAGCATGATTTCTTATGTTGTTTCTCATGTTAGTCCATGCTAGGTTGTTCCGTTCTGGCATGCTCATATCTGTTCTTGCTTCATAGTACCATGCTAGGTTCGTTGTATCTGTTGAGCACGTTTTGGATTGTATTGGATTGTATGTTATTGATATGATAGGTTAGAGTGTAGGTAGGTAGCATCATCCGGGCCTGATGCATAAAGTATCTTGCATCCATGGCAGGGGCGTACGAGGTAGTACTCAGTCCCGGACCCGTGTGAGGGTTTAGCTAACCCGACCGGTAGGCCCCGCAATCTTGGGTGAGGGTGGCGATCGTTAAATGCCCCAACGGTCGGGATGATGACTTGGCATTGCCTCGTCCCCGGCAGTCGGCACGTCCTCAGCGTGTTCGGCCGTAGCCCTTGATTGCCACCTGATAGGGCAAGGACGGCTTCCTGGTGTAAGCCTACCACGACCGATTCCTTAGCCTCAGGTGCGGTGGTTCAGGCTGACATAGTTCACGTGTCCAGTCTCACACCCTATGTCGGTGACACCGATCCGGTAGATTTAGTTAGGCGTGGTGGTGGACATGGGCGACTTGCCACTAGACCCGGCACCCCATAGTCTGCGGTAGCACGCGGTGCGCGCTTAAGCTCATTACTGGCGCCGGCCGGAGAGCTCCTTGGGATCTTGAGCTAGTGCACCTTTCGTGCTCGACGATGAAACGGTGAGGCCGAGACTTGTTTCTCGTATAGGGGCGTATTGTGTGGTGTGGATTATTCGGACTAAGACCTTGAGTTGGCATCCGAGGTCCAAGTGTGGACTTAAGCTATGTGCTCTATTCTGGTGTTTATATTCATAGCTTGCATACACTCACCTAGATGACCATGTATACGGTATGTACCCCGGTTGGGGATTCTTACTCTGTAATTCGTTACTCACCCTTATTTTGTGGTTTTCCACAGTAACCAAGGTGCCAGACAAGATGGCTGAAGGAGGAGCTGTGATCATGGGAACCTGCTGTCATCTCTGACTTTTTATTTCTATGATTCTTGTCTTTAATTTCCCCTAAATGCATGTAGCCGGCCACTGAGCCCTAGGATGATTTCTGAAAGTTTTTGTGGATTCCCGCTTTATTGAATTTGCGGATGTTTCAAATGTTTTAATAAATCTCTGATCAGAGTGTACGTTTTTGAAATGTATTTGCCTTGAAACAGTGCTTGGAGACAGGGGACAGTTTCAAAGAAACTATATTGATTTACTGATTGAACCTTGCTTGTTTTGTTTTAATTGGGAATCCAAAAATTTAATTGCATATTGTCCTTTACTTTGAATGCATGCATTGGAGTAAAGGCCTATTTAGAAACCCTTTTTGGGTCGAGTCTTTCTGAAGGCCACTTGTTCCAACGAACTCACATTTGGAAAACTTCGCATAAAGCTGGTTTTCCCTCAAGGCTGCCAACACTTTCCTCAAATGCTCTGCATGATCCTTCCTGGTCCTTGAATAGATCAGAATATCGTCAATGAACATGTAACGGCCCAGTTTTCTATCCCGGTATTCGAAGAGCTTTCGGTTCAGATTCAGTGGTTCGGTTGGGCCGTTAGAGCTGTTTGGACCCTTAGGGGCATTTTGGTCTTTTGCTCCTAGGCGGGATTTGTGGATTTTCGGGGCTTGAGGCGCTCTCTCCTGCCTTTGTTGAGGCTTGTTTGTTGTGGGCTGCGAGTCCCGAGATGTTTGGGTTTTTCGTTTGGGAGTTCGGTTGTCATTTGGCTTTTGGGCAAAATGATGGTTGTTTGGGTGTTTCCTTCGGGATTCGAGCCGGGCCTTCAGTGTTGGTTTGGGAGGCTGATTTCAGTGAGTTTTGTTGTGTGGAAAGGTTGCTTGATCGGGTCTCGAAGGAGGCGTGAAAAATGAGAATTAAGGATTTTAAGGATTTTTGGAAAAATTGGAAAATGGATAAATTGGATTTATTTGGATAAAGTTGGATTTAAGTTTGGATAAGAATAAAGAGAAAAGAAAAAAAAAAAAAAAAAATCCATTTTTTCCCTTTCTCTCTCCTCGGCAGCCCGAGCCCCCTTGGCCCTCTCTCCTCCGCCCGAGCGCCCCAGCTCACCCCGCGCGCGGCCGAGAGCCCGGCCGCCACCTGATGCCGTGCGGTGTCGCCAGTGCGCCCTAGCTCACCTGCTTTGATCGCGACAGCCCGAGCCCAAGCCCGCGTCGCCCATCCCACGCCGCCCATATCTGCCTCGCCCAGCCGTCCCGAGCGGCTCGCGCCCGGTCCGAGCCCGCCCGGTCGGTCGTCGCCACAGCTCGCCGTCCCTCGCACAAATCTGCGTGCGGATCGAGCGCCCGAGCCCGCGTCGCGTCGCGTCCCTCGCGCCGTCCCCATCAGTGCTTGCCGAGCTCGCGCCCGCTCGCCGTCCCATCAGTGGCTGAAGCCGCCGCGCGCCCTCGCCTCGTCCCAGCTCGCCCGCGCGTGACTTCTGCGCCCATGCGCCCGGCTGCGCCCGGCCAATAAATTTACCTTTGCGCCCAGACTGCCTGTTGTGTCTTTGGTTGGCCCGAGCCTTGTGGCTTCTCGGATGGTATTTCCCGAGTCTTTTCTTCGTTGGGCCCGGATTTATTGGTTGCTGGTTATGGATTTATTGGGCTGTTTATGTATTTGATTTGGGTGCTTTGTTTGATGTTCAGGCTGTTCGGGATCGTCTAGAGGCTCGAGGATTCGCTCGTAGATTTATTATAATTATTGTTTTCTGCTTGTCCCATGTAAGGATTTCTTACCGTGGTTGTGTGGACCCTGCGATATATCTCGATATGCCTTGCTTGTATGCTGATTGTTATGAACATGTTAGAGATAGAGCAGTTGATTGAATTCTTGCTAGCATGTTTGCCTGATTTTACATGTTAGTGCCATGCTAGGTTTGTTCTGCCAGCATGCTTGTGATTCCTGCTTAAGTTGTAGTATCATGCTAGGTAATGTGATTTATGTCAGTCATTGCTTGCTAGCCAGGAATCATTGATTTTTGCTCTGTACTCTTAGATAGAGTTGTAGGGTTTGTCATCATCCAGAGGCTGAGCGGACAAAACGTACTTTTTCCCTAGTAGCTCAGGTCGGGAGTAAAGTGTGCGTAACATAACGTATCTTGCTACCCCGACCCGCCGGTTGTGGACTTAGCTACCCACTCCGGCCAAAGCCTAGTTTGTAGCCTGCTAGAGCGGAACCCTGCCAACGGTGTAAGCCTACCTTGGCCGGTTCTTAGCTTCAGGTCGGTGGATCAGGCTGCACAGATGAGCGCCGAGGGCCTCGCGCCATCTGTGATCGATGACACCGCTTCCAAGTCATAGGCATGCGTGCACGCCCGCGCGTTTTTGCCCTTAGGCCCACGCATTTACGCCGGTTTTAGAGAGCATGCGGTGTGCGCGCACACGCGTTAGTTGCCGGTTCGGAGAGCTCCCCTAGGCTAATGTTCGTGAGTACACCATTCCTTCCAATTTAGAGCCAGACTTCGGGTACTCTCCCGATAGTCCAGATGTATAGCGAGGGTAAGAGGCCCTTGAGGACACCCATTGGGATTGGCTTTTGAGCTAATCAATTGGTCGAGGGAGAAAGACCCTCGAGGGTGTCGGACATCTTGGGATCGGTTTTTGAGCTGATCAAATGGCCGAGGGAGAAAGACCCTCGGAAATGTCCCGGGATTGGTTATGAGAACCAATCATTAGGCCGGAAGTAGGAGACTTCCGACGATTCCAGATCTTTTCTTATGAGCTCGTTGAGCTATAATATGTGTTGATGGCTGTTTGCTTGCTTGTTGAGGTGCTAGATGACGGATGTATCGTATTGTACCCCGGTTGGGGATTCTTCTTGAGTATCTTTATACTCACCCTTATTTATCTTTCGGTAGCTTGGGACAACACCGGGAGGGCTAGCGGAGGAGCTGATTGATCATGGGAGCCGCCAAGACTGCTTTTTTATTGTTGCATTGTTTATTCAAAGATGTAGATGGACAGAGTCCTAGGGGAACATTGTTTAAAAAGTTGTTTAAATTGTATTGTATATTTTGATAAATACTGCCGTGATGTTTTACTTTGTTGGATGGTTTAAATGAAAACGTGGTTTATGTTTTAAGGGTTCCCCCTTCTCATATGTTTTGAATGGTTTTTAAATATGAGCACTAAACCGCTTGTTATCATATTTAACTTGCATCTTGAGTGAGAACCCGGTTTAGGACCATGTTTTGGGTCGGGTTCGTCACGAGTTGGTATCGAGCACGAGTCATAGATTATGTAGACTAACTTTGCTTTGTAGGTTGTTTGCTCCCATGATCATCAACACTCCACGGCCGCCAGTTTGTCCGAGTTCAATTAAGCTAAGGGTAAGAATTTACAATACTTTTCATCTAGCTTTTATGCCTTGTGTAGAGTTGTGGAGCGGAGACGAGCGGTGTTCTCGACTCATTGTTGGTTTGGGCTTAGAGAGCCATCATGTCAACTTTCCGCAGATGCTAGCGGCTTGTTGAGCGCTGAGAGCCCCAGTGTGGGCCAAAGATTTATGCTTTGTGCAGATCGCCAGGTGTGTCGATCGCACCCAGCAGGGAGGCGAGCTTGGACTCCGTGGGCCATTTGTGGCCCAGATTGTTGCTTTTCCCCTAGTGAGAGGGTGGAGGTGCTCGTGCGGATCGCCAGCAGTGTTGATCGCACTCTAAGGAGCAGGGCGCTTGGCATGTCCGACCGAGGAGTTGGACCGATTGTTTTGATGTTGAGGCCGCGTCCAGGGTTGTTTAGCCCGTTGGCCAGAGTTGGCTCTGGCAGTTGAGTTGCCTAGAGGAGGGGGTAGAGGCTAGCACGCCTCAGAGCGAGACTCATTGAGCAGAGTGTGCTCCACCATGATGAGAGATTTGATGGCGGTCTTGACTATCAAAGAGCGGAGACCAGGCGCAGATTGTAGCGCAAAGTGAGGAGTCCTGGCTCGAGATAGCCCAGTGGCAGAGTTTGTTTCAGCATTTTTTTCCCCAGTAGCTCTTGTAGCCCCGAGGTTCCCGGGAGGGCATGATCAGCAGGTTTATGCAAACGAGTTTGTTGGCGTTGATGGAGCCGCCCAGTTTGGCAAGTGGATGCCTGTAGAGCTCGTTGTTTGAGAAAGTCTAGCTGCTAGTAGTAAAGCAGTTGGCCAGGTTTGAGTTTAGCATCCGTGTGTTGGGATGCCCTGCTGTTCAGAGGCCGAGATGTGCCGTTCTGTCTTTATTTGGTACAAAGATTGATGGTGGTAGTCCCGTGAGAGAGGTGGACTAGCTGAGTCTCCACCAGTCGCCCGATTGATTGGCAAGTTGCCGTGTTAGTGGCTTGAGGCAGATGTAGAGCCATCTTTGCCCCCTTGCAAGCCTGCTGTCGTTGTGCAGCCAGTTCTTTTAGTGCCCTCGTAGCCAGGGTGCAGTTCAGAGTTTGCTTGCCAGGGTTTTATCCATTTGTGGATTTCAGCGGGCTAGTAGAGTGGAGCACTCTTTTATTTGGATGTTCCCAGTGTGGAACTAGTTGTTGCCACCCGAGGAGTTGGCCTGAGCTTCTGTTGAGCATCGAGTGAGATGCAGGAGTTAGCCTGAGCTTTTGTTGAGCATCGAGTGGGATGCAGGAGTAGGCCTTGGCATGTCTGTTGGTCGAGATGCCAGAGATTAGGTTGCTCGAGTTCTTGGACTCTTGTGTTGAGTGCCATTGCCCAGTCACTTGGAGTGTGACCTTTCCTCAGAGGGGCATAAAGCTCGTTGTAGGCTGATTTGTGTTGTAAAGGATGTTGTGCCTGTTGGCACCAGGCTTTGAGAGGAGGCCTAGATTGAGGCCAGTTGGCTCTGTTGTGCAGGTGGTTCCGTAGCCGCCCAGAGTTTAGCATCCCCGCTAGTCTTGTACCCATTTCCTGAGGTTGCACCTGTTTGGTTGCATAAGAGATCTAGCTCGGTGGTAGTCAGAGGACTACAAGTATGAGGTTTTCGAGGGAAAGGAGGAGCTTTCCTTGGTCACCGAGAGTTGGGTGCAAAGGATGTTGTAGGCTGTTAAGAGCTAGCGCGTTCGAGTTCTCGGGCATGTGTTGTGAGCTTCTGAGCCAGTTGTTGGTAGTATGATTCGGCTACCCTTTAGTTACCCTAGTATGGGTAGTGTTGGCATCGAGGATGCGTGATGAATCCAGTGTTAGAGCCATGAGTTGGATGGTTGTCCGGAGTGCGTTTAGTTAGCACATTGGCTTGAGGTTTGATTTCTTGGTATGGATTTGCTCTTGTAGAGTAAGTTGGCCAATGTGGCTTTTCGTGGTGAGTTGTCCCCGAGAGGGTTTGGACTCTTGTTGCTCCCTGGTTAGTAGTGGCTCTGTTTGGAGGCAAAAGTTGCCCTGTGTTAGAGCCCCTGATGGCATTGGATCTAGTTGGAGCTGTACACGCCGGTGTACTTTTGTGTAGCTCGTTCCGTGGTTTATGTTTGGAGGACCACGAAGGGTTCGTGTTGAGGAGCCAGTGCTCAGTCTTTGGGTTGTCAAGGCTTTGGTTCTTGGCAAGTGCCCCAGCTTTGGTTGTAAGGATGCCGTGCTCATTGTCGGGTTGTTGTCTAAGCAAGTTTTGCTTGTTGGTCCTTAGCCTGGTCAGAGTTTAGTTGGATCTGATCAAGAGCGGTGGTAGTAGCCGCGTAGTTTCTGATTGTTATGGTTGAGAGAGTTGTTCGGATCCTTGCCTTGGGCAGAAGGTTTATGGAGGCTAGTTGGTGCTTGGTGTTGACCAAGTTTTGGTTCTCTTGATGTTTCAAGAGCTAGCTCTGCTCAGTTCAAGCAGGGCGTTGCCCTGAGGATCTGTTCCTAGTCAGGTTGTTTTGGGAGTTGACCCCTCCCTCGGCAGTTGAGTAAGTTCTGCTTGTTCTGGTTGGTGGTCCAATCAGTTGGGTTTCCCCTTGGGTGTTGCTTAAAAGAGAGTTGGTTGTTGTTTGCCCTTGGGTTTGAGCTAGTCAGCGAGCGTGTGTGTAGTTCGCTGCCCTTCAGAGTTTGCTTGCTGGAAAATCATTCCCGTTGAGGAGTCAGCGTAGCTTCTGAGCTGTGTAGTTGATCAGAGTAGCGCAGCTGGTTAGCCCAATGAGAGGGTCCTCGCATGGTGTTGTTAGCAAGCGAAGTTGTTTGTCCTCTGCAAGAGCGGTGGCCAGTCGCTTTAAGAGTTGAGTTTTTTTGGTGAGTTGTTGTGTAAAGACCCGACCCAAAAGGGGCTCTAAATGGGCCTTTACCCCAATGCATGTAGTGAAAATAAAAGACATTATGAAAAATACATTTCGATTCCAAGTAAAAATGAAACATTCAACAACCAAAACATACATTTCTAAAAGCACACTCGATCGTAGATTTATTTAAACCATTAAAACAATCCACAAGTACCAATATGCTGGAATCCATAAAACGTAAGAAAACATCCTGGGCTCTGTGCCCGCCTACATGCATTCGGGGAAATAATAAAAAGTGAAGAGTCATGATAATTAAAATAAAACAATCGAGATGACAGCAGTTTCCATGATCATAGCTCCTCCTTCACCATCCTGTCTCCCGCGCTTGATTACCCGTGGAAAACCACGAGAATAAGGGTGAGTAACGAATTACCAGTAAGAATCCCCAACCGGGGTACAATACGATATACATGATCATCTAGAAGAATGTATGCAAGCTATGAGAACAAACACAGAGCGGAGCACATAGCTAAGTCCACACTTGGACCTCGGATGCCATCTCGTGGTCTTAGTCCGGAAAATACCACAACACACTAAACGCACTATACGGGAACAAGTCCCGCCTCGGCTGCTCTCATGCGTCGATACGAAAGGTGCACTGGCTCAAGATCCCGAGGAGCTCTCCGGTCGGCGCCAAATGAGCGTAAGCGCGCACCGCATGCTCACCGCAAACTCGGGGGGTGCCGGGTCTAGTGGCAAGCTGCCCAGTTCGATCACCATGCCTAACTAAATCTCTGGATCGGTGTCACCGACATAGGGGTGTGAGACACTCGACACGTGAACTATGTCACTGTACCACCGCACTTTGAGGCTAAGGAACCGGTCGTGGTAGGCTTACACCAGAAGCGGTCCTTGCCTAACAGTGGCAATCAAGGGCTACGGCCGAACACGCCGAGGACGTGTCGATCGCCGGGGACGAGGCAATGCCAAGTCATCATCCCGACCGTTGGGGCATTTAACGATCCGCCACCCTCACCCAATGCATGTAGTGAAAATAAAAGACATTATGAAAAATACATTTCGATTCCAAGTAAAAACAGAAACATTCAACAACCAAAACATACATTTCTAAAAGCACACTCTGATTAGAGATTTATTTAAACCATTAAAACAATCCACAAGTACCAATATGCTTTGGAATCCATAAAACGTAAGAAAACATCCTCGGGGCTCTGTGTCTGTCTACATGCATTCAGGGAAATAATAAAAAGTGAAGAGTCATGATAATTAAAATAAAACAATCGTGAGATGACAAAGAGTTCCATGATCATAGCTCCTCCTTCACCATCCTGTCTCATATTGATTACCTGTGGAAAACCACGAGAATAAGGGTGAGTAACGAATTACCCAGTAAGAATCCCCAACCGGGTACAATACGATATACATGATCATCTAGAAGAATGTATGCAAGCTATGAGAACAAACACAGAGCGGAGCACATAGCTAAGTCCACACTTGGACCTCGGATGCCATCTCGTGGTCTTAGTCCGAAAATACCACAACACACTAAACGCACTATACGGGACAAGTCCCGCCTCACTGCTCTACATCGATCACGAAAAGGTGCAGCGCTCAAGATCCCGAGGAGCTCTCGATCGGCGCTGTAATGAGCGTAAGCGCGCACCGCATGCTACCGCAAACTCACGGGGTGCCGGGTCTAGTGGCAAGCCGCCCAGTTCGATCCACCATGCCTAACTAAATCTCGGATCGGTGTCACCGACATAGGGGTGTGAGACTCGGACACGTGAACTATGTCACCTGTACCACCGCACTGAGGCTAAGGAACCGGCCGTGGTAGGCTTACACCGTGAAGCGGTCCTTGCCCTAACAGTGGCAATCAAGGGCTACGGCCGAACACGCCGAGGACGTGTCGATCGCCGGGGGCGAGGCAATGCCAAGTCATCATCCCGACCGTTGGGGCATTTAACGATCGCCACCCTCACCCAAGATTGCGGGGCCTACCGGTTGGGATAGCTAATCCCTCACGGGGTCCAAGGACGGAGAACTGTCTCGAACGTCCTTGCCATAGATGCAAGATACTTTATGCATCGGGCGGATGATTCTATCTACCTCAATTCTAAACCTTAACAATAATAACGATTCAATCAAAGCGATCCAATACGTGCTCATCGGATACAAAGAACCTAGCATGATACTACGAAGCAAGAACAGATATCGAACATGCTAGAACAGAACAACCTAGCATGGGCTAACATGAGAAACAATACAAGAGATCATGCCATCAGAATTGAACAGAGCACCTAGAGATAAACATGCTAGTAATCATACCTGCATACAAAACAACAATCACAAATATACCGCAGGTCCACACAACCCCTGTAAGAAATCCTTACCTTGGTCGGAAGACTTTTACACACAAATCCTAAGTCATGCGGAACAATCCCGAGCTAGCGAGCGGGAACCTAGCAAACCAACAATAATCGATATCTAAAATATCTAAACAACAATAGAACAGCAAGCTCGGCTCGGGGGAACTCACGCGCGCGCGACGACCACGAGCTTGGGGCTGCCGCAAGCTTTCGGCTCGGCAAGGCTGGGCGCTGGCCGCGCTACCGCACGGCAGGACACGCTGGCCTTTGCGCTACCGGCACGGACGGACACGCTACTGGGCGCGCTGCCGCACGGCAGCGGACACGCACGCGCGCGCGGCGAGCGTCTCGACGGCGCGCGGGCGCCGGCGTCTCGGGCGGCGCGCGCGCGCGAACGCTCGAGCGAAGCGCGCGCGGTCGCGGCGGCTTCGGCAAGCGGACACGGCGAGGTGTGTGCGCGAGCGATCGGCCGGACGTCTTTGGCGCTGGCGAGGACCTCTGGCGTGGCGAGCGACGGGCGATCTGCTCTTGGGCGAACGCGCGAGGGCTGCCGCGAACAGTGCTGGGCGTGCGGCAGGGCTGGCTCGACCGATCTGGGCGATCTGCTGCTGGGCGAACGGCGAGGCTGCTGCGGAACAGGTCTGGGCGTGCGGCAGGGCTGGCTCGACCGATCTGGGCGTGCGAGCTGGGCTGAGGATGATGGCTGCTCCTCTCTACCGGGCCGCACAACACACACACACACACAACCCCTTTTTCTTACATTCGGCCAACAAACACCCAAATGAGAAGATGAAGAAGACGAAGACTTACCCGGAATGATGATGATCGAACCCAAGGAGATGCAAGGATGAAGAACTCGGCAAGGCTATGGAGATGGAGAGCTTGGGCGGCCAAGAGATGTTTTGGAGAAGGAGATGAAATAACCTATTTCTATTTCATTTAACCAAATGCACCAAAACTCCAAAAATCCAAGGTTAACTAAGATGTGATGCAGAAAGAGTAACAAGAGCACCTAATGGCTCATTTGGCACACCTCTCTACAAGCTTCCCGGAGACTCGGGTTCAAACCCCACTGCGAAGACAAATTACTTTATTTTTACTTTTGCAACAAACCTTGCTCAAACCAAACCACAAACCCCTCCAAAAACCTACAAAAACCATCCAATAATTTTAGTAGCTGGAAAAGACACAAACGACCATGACGGCCCGACCAAATTACCAAATTACCCCTAGGGCATACCTGGAAGACCGGGAAGAAAAACCTGGGTCGTTACAATATTCCCTCCTTTTTATGACTTTCGTCCTCGAAAGTCCTTAAGACAAAACAACTTATTTCGAGGTAATGCAACCTCATCTCGCCTTCCCGCTCCCAAGTGGCTTCCTCGTACCCCGATTCTTCCACTGAACCTTTACCAAACGAATCTCGCGATTACATGCAACGTCTTGGTCTCAAAGGCAAGGATCCTCACCGGCTTCTCCTCGAAGTTCAAATCCTCATTCACCGCAAAGGCTCAAAGTCCACAATGTGCGACGGGTCCGGCACATACCGCCTCAACATCGATACATGGAAAACACTATGCACTGCGATAGTGACGGAGGTAGGGCTAACCGGTAAGCAACTCTGCCAATCCTCTCTAGGATCTCAAATGGACCAATAAAACGGGGACTCAACTTCCCACGCTTACAAACCTCAAAACACCTCGCATCGGAGCAACCTTAAGGAACACATGCTTGACCAACCTCAAACTCCAAATCTCGACGCCAACATCGGCGTAACTCTTCTCTCACTGCTCTGAAATTGTCAACATACGAGCTCTAATCTTCGTGACTTGCACCATTGGTCAACTGCAGAATTCGGGACCCAAAACCTCGTCTATCACCAACCTCTTCCCGAACACGGGGGACCGACAACGCTTACCATACAATGCCTCGAATGGAGCCATCTCGAATCGCCGATCGTAATCGTTGTTGTAGGCAAACTCCATCAAGTGTGAGAATCGTCCCAAATCGCTGGGGAAATCCAACACACAAGCCCTCAACATATCCTCGAGAATCGATTCACTCTCTCGATCGACCATCCGTCCGAGGGTGAAAAGCTGTCTTTGGCGCACTCTATGCCCAAACCCTTCCGGAGCGCTCTCGAAAACGAAAGTGAACCGCGAGTCACGATCGACACAATCCTCACCGGCACACCATGATAACGGATGATCTGCTCCAAAAACAAGCTTGCCCACTGTTCCACGGTATAAGTGTCCCTACCGGGAATGAAGTGTGCGCTCTTGGTCAAACGGTCGACTATCACCCAAATCGAGAGAACTTCCTCGGTCCTTGGCAAACCAGATATAAAGTCCATAGAGATCTCTTCCCATTTCCACTGGGGTACACTCGATGGCTGCAACAAACCCTGCTGGCCTGCTCGCTGGGTGCCTTCACTTGCCGACAAGTGAGACACCGGGTGACAAACTCGCCACATCTCTCTTCATCCCCATCCACCGAAAGTCTCGCTTAAGGTCTCGATACATCTTGGTACCCCAGGGGTGCCAAGCAAAAGGGGAATAGTGGGCCTCCGAGAGCAACTCGGCTCATGAAACTGCAATGTCCGGAACACACAACCGGCCTCTATAAGTCAACCCACTATGCGGTGAATATACAAAGTCAAAGTCACCGTCAAGACTAACTCTATCAACCAATCTCTTAAGTGCGGGGTCACCTAACTGGCTGTCTATAATCCATTTGCCGAATCGACGGTGAGCAGATCAAGCCCAGCTGCTACCTCGGCGGTAACCTCTCCCAACAACATCTGCAACCTCGGCCCGCTCGAACTCTCTCTCGCAAACTGGCTGAAACTCAACAACGCCGCAGAGTGCGACGTCTTTCTGCTCAAAGCATCGGCCACTACATTGGCTTTACCGGATGGTACAAAATCTCGCAGTCATAATCCTTTACCAACTCTAACCATCTCCTCTCGCCTCATATTCAACTCCTTCGAGTAAACAGATACTTGAGGCTCGGTGATCGGTAAACATCTGAATCCGCTCACCATACAGGTAATGCCTCCAAATCTTCATTGCAAACACCATCTGCTGCCAACTCCATATCATGAGTCGGGTAGTTCTGCTCATACGGCTTCAACCGACGGGAAGCATAGGCAATGACCTTCCCGTGCCGCATCAACACACAACCTAATCCAAACTTGGAAGCATCATCAGAGACCACGAAACCACCCGTCCCCTCCGGATCGCCAACACCGTGCCGTCAAACTACGCTTGAGCACGGCAAAGCTCTCATCACACTCGCTGTCCCCAAACAAACTCGACACCCTTCCTCGTCGACGAGTGAGGGGCGAGGCTAAAGCGAAAAAGTCCTTGACGAACCGACCGACGGTAGTAACTCGCCAAACCCGCAAAGCTGCGAATCTCGGCAATCCGAAGTCGGCTTGGCCCATGAACTCACGGCCTCAATCTTCGCGGGGTCCACGGCTATACCATCTCTCGAAACCACGTGGCCTAGGAAGGCCACCGCTCCAACCAGAAATCACATTTGGAAAACTTCGCATAAAGCCGGTTTTCCTCAAAGCCGCCAATACTCGTCTCAAATGCTCTGCATGGTCTTCTTTAGACCTCGAATAAATCAGAATATCGTCAATGAACACGATGACGGCCGTCTGTCCAAAAATGATTTGAACACCCTATCCATCATGTCCATGAACGCGGTGGGCATTGGTCAATCCAAACGACATAACCACAAACTCATAGTGACCATATCCGGACTCGAAAGTCGTCTTAGGAATGTCGGCATCCCGATCCGCAATCGATGGTAACCGGATCTCGAGATCTATCTTGGAGAACACGAAGCTCCTCAAGCCGATCGAACAAATCATCGATCGATACGGGCAACGGATACTTATTCTTCATCACACCTTATTAAGCTCGCGGTAATCAATACACAAGCGCATAGAACCATCCTTCTTTTTCACAAATGTAATCGTGCTCCCCACGGGGACACACTTGGACGGATGAACCCTCGGTCTAACATCTCCTGCAAATCAATCTTGATTCCTTTAACTCACTGGCGCCATGCGATACGGAGCCTTCGAGATAGGGAGGGTCCCCGGCTCGAGCTCAATAATGAAGTCAACCTCTCTCATTGGGGGCAACCCCAGAACTCCTCGAAACACATCCGCGAACTCTTGCACGACCGGCACCTGATCGATCGACAGCGAGGCGGCTCTTCCCAGTTAACTTGGCTAAATAGCCCCAAGCTCCATGAGCTAGCAAACGACGAGCTTTCCACACCGACACCATCGGCGGGCAAACTCCACCCCGGACTCCACGAAACTTAAAGT
Organism: Sicyos edulis; assembly: GCA_036507275.1. NCBI lineage: Eukaryota > Viridiplantae > Streptophyta > Magnoliopsida > Cucurbitales > Cucurbitaceae > Sicyos > Sicyos edulis. The sequence continues at coordinate 32,003 of JAYKKH010000026.1, read as the reverse complement.
CAATGGGCCGACGGCGGCTTTGAACACTACTTCTTTCCGGTGGCGGTCAATCAACGCGTGGTTAGCGACTAACCACTCCATACCAAGAATCACATCAAAACCACTCATAGCGCGAACTATGAGTGTGGCTACTAGCAACTCTCCTGATATCTCGATCCGGCCATCCTTAATCTTATCTCTAGCCAACATACTAACTCCCGAAGGAGTTGCAACAGATAACTCAAAACCTAGAGGTTCTAGTCTTAACTTAGCATGCTCAAAGAAACAACACAGATACAAATGAATGCGTAGAACCAGAATCAAACAAGACAAATGCGCAGTGATCTAAAACAAGAAGCGTACCGCCACAGCGGCATCCGTGCGCTCGGCCTCCCGACGGTTCGTAGCAAACACTGACCTCGCTGCTGCATTGGGCCGAGCCGCCATATAATGGCCGATCACAAAAAGCGGGCCATGTGCCCCTCTACTACCACAACGGTAGCACAATCTAGGTCCAGGTGACAAGCTCGGCGTGGACTTTCCCACAAGTAGCACAAGCGGGAAGCGCTCGGGTCCTCCCACTGCTGTCATGGCTGGAAAGCGGACTGGAGCTCTCCGTGGTCTCTGCTTCAAATCGCCCTTGGCGGCGCCGCCGCCTCCCGAAAGTCAAACTTCCTCTTACGCCCCCTACGGCTGCAGGGACGGGGCCAACAGAGCGGCAACAACCGCTCAACAGATACTTCCCATTATAGATCGTGGCTAATCGGCGACCCTAGCATAAGTGTCGTGGGCACGAGCCACGACATCTGGGAAACACCCTGCCTCAATCCGGATATGAACTTCCGAATCTTGACTCGGGTGGCAATCAATCGAGGAGCAAAATATCCATACTCGAGAACTTGCGCTCATATTCCTCAATGGAATCGTAACCACCTGCTTGAGTTCCGGAAGAGCTCCACCATCTTCTCCCGAGCCTCATCACCGATGAACTTTACCTTGAACTCACCTTGAAGAACTCCCAAGTAGCGGGTGGAGACCAGGTGGTCTCTCGCTCAAGGTGGACTCCCACCACCATCTCATTGTGCCTCCTAGCACATGAGCCGCACATCTCGGCCTCTGAATATCGGGGCACACCATGATCGGGAAGGTGTACTCCAAATGGGCGATCCACTGGCCGCCGCTAACGCATCACCGGTGGCATCAAACTTCTCGGGCTTCCACTTCACAAAATCCTTCACCACCTACCCAATTCCTCGGCACCCTCTGCCATATCTGCGCCTGGGGCTACTTGCTCTTGTGGAGCCGAGGAGCTCTTGAGCTCTCTTGAACCAATCGAGTCACCGCTCGATCTGGGCTCGGGACTCTTCCGCTGCGCGCGCCCACAAGGCCTGGGTCTCGCCCTCTGGTCACTCAACATGCTGACCATAAAAGCCCTCATAGACTCGGCAAACTCTGCTCCAGAGGCGATCTCACGGCGCTCGATCGCCTCAACGCCCGCTCTAGGCGTAACAGGAGGAGCTGCTGGTGGAATGCCATCGATGTCGGCTTGGGACGATGTCCCTGCAGATGTCGATCCGATCCCGATACCTCGACACGCTCTCGAACCTCCTCTCCTGAGTGCGGGTGATGGTAGCATCTTTGGCGATCTACATCCAAACCAACAACGAATCAAAACTCGCTCATCACCATTCCACAACACCAAACAAGGCATACACTAGATGATAGGTATTGTAAATTCTTAACCCTTTTCCTTTTTCTAAAACAATAAATCTAGGCGTACTGATGGTATCCGGAGTCTTGATGATCATGGAAAACGACCTACAACAAAAAGGTCAGTCTACAGAATCTATGACTCGAGCTCGATACCAATCAGAAAGACCCGACCCAAAAGGGGCTCTAAATGGGCCTTTACCCCAATGCATGTAGTGAAAATAAAAGACATTATGAAAAAATACATTTGGATTCCAAGTAAAAGCAGAAACATTCAACAACCAAAACATACATTTCTAAAAGCACACTCGATCGGAGATTTATTTAAACCATTAAAACAATCCACAAGTACCAATATGCTTGGAATCCATAAAACGTAAGAAAACATCCTGGGGCTCTGTGCCCGCCTACATGCATTCAGGGAAATAATAAAAGTGAAGAGTCATGATAATTAAAATAAAACAATCGGAGATGACAAGCAGTTCCATGATCATAGCTCCTCCTTCACCATCCTGTCTCCCGCCTTGATTACCTGTGGAAAACCACGAATAAGGGTGAGTAACGAATTACCCAGTAAGAATCCCCAACCGGGGTACAATACGATATACATGATCATCTAGAAGAATGTATGCAAGCTATGAGAACAAACACAGAGCGGAGCACATAGCTAAGTCCACACTTGGACCTCGGATGCCATCTCGTGGTCTTAGTCCTAAAATACCACAACACACTAAACGCACTATACGGGAACAAGTCCCGCCTCGGCTGTCTCATCGCCGATACGAAAGGTGCACTGCTCAAGATCCCGAGGAGCTCTCCAGTCGGCGCTTGTAATGAGCGTAAGCGCGCACCGCATGCTACCGCAAACTCGGGGTGCCGGGTCTAGTGGCAAGCTGCCCAGTTCATCCACCATGCCTAACTAAATCTCTGGATCGGTGTCACCGACATAGGGTGTGAGACTGGACACGTGAACTATGTCGGCTGTACCACCGCACTTTTTGAGGCTAAGGAACCGTCGTGGTAGGCTTACACCGAAGCGGTCCTTGCCCTAACAGTGGCAATCAAGGGCTACGGCCGAACACGCCGAGGACGTGTCGATCGCCGGGGCGAGGCAATGCCAAGTCATCATCCCGACCGTTGGGGCATTTAACGATCGCCACCCTCACCCAAGATTGCGGGGCCTACAGGTTGGGATAGCTAATCCCTCACGGGGTCCAAGGATCGGAGAACTGCTCTCGAACGTCCTTGCCATAGATGCAAGATACTTTATGCATCGGGCCCTGATGATTCTATCTACCTCAATTCTAAACCTTAACAATAATAACGATTCAATCAAAGCGGTCCAATACGTGCTCATCGGATACAAAGAACCTAGCATGATACTACGAAGCAAGAACAGATATCGAACATGCTAGAATGAACAACCTAGCATGGGCTAACATGAGAAACAATACAAGAGATCATGCCACCAGGAATTGAACAGAGCACCTAGAGATAAACATGCTAGTAATCATACCTGTGCATACAAAACAACAATCACAAATATACCGCGAGTCCACACAACCCCTGTAAGAAATCCTTACCTTGGTGGAAGACTTTTACACACAAATCCTAAGTCATGGAACAATCCCGAGCTAGCGGCGGGAACCTAGCAAACCAACAATAATCGGTATCTAAAATATCTAAACAACAATAGAACAACAAGCTCGGCTCGGGGAACTCACGCGGCGCGACGACACGAGCTTGGGGCTGCCGCAAGCCGGCTCGGCAAGGTTGGGCGCTGGCCGCTACCGGCACAGCAGCAGACACACGCGCCCGGTTGCGCTACCGGCACGGATTCGGACACGCCAGGCTGCGCTACCGCACGGCAAGCGGTGGACACGCGCGCGCGCGCGGCGAGCGCTGGAAGGCGCGCGGGCGCGCTCGGCGTCTGGCGCGCGCGCGGCGAACGTCTGGCGCGGCGCGCGCGGTCGGCGCAGCGGCAAGCGGACACGGCGAGGGTGTGCGAGCGATCGGCCGGACGCGTCTTTGGCGCTGGCGAGACCTCTGGCGTCACGAGCGATCGGGCGATCTGCTGGCTTTGGGCGAACGGCGAGGCTGCTGCGGAACAGTGCGGGCGTGCGCGGCGGGCTGCTCGACCGATCTGGGCGATCTGCTGCTGGGCGACGCGCGAGGCTGCTGCGAAACAGTCTGGGCGTCTGCGGTAGGCTGCTCGACCGATCTGGGCGTCGCGAGCTGGTGAGGATGATGGTCTGCTCCTCTCCATTGGGCACGCACAACACACACACACACAACCCCTTTTTCTTACATTCGCCCAACAAACACCCAAATGAGAAGATGAAGAAGACGAAGACTTACCCGGAATGATGATGATCGAACCCAAGGAGATGCAAGGATGAAGAACTCGGCAAGGCTATGGAGATGGAGAGCTTGGGCGGCCAAGAGATGTTTTGGAGAAGGAGATGAAATAACCTATTTCTATTTCATTTAACCAAATGCACCAAAACTCCAAAAATCCAAGGTTAACTAAGATGTGATGCAGAAAGAGTAACAAGAGCACCTAATGGCTCATTTGGCACACCTCTCTACAAGCTTCCCAGGAGACCCGGGTTCAAACCCCGGCTGCAGCACAAATTACTTTATTTTTACTTTTGCAACAAACCTTGCTCAAACCAAACCACAAACCCCTCAAAAACCTACAAAAACCATCCAATAATTTTAGTAGCTGGAAAAGACACAAACGACCATGACGGCCCGACCAAATTACCAAATTACCCCTAGGGCATACCTGGAAGACCGGGAAGAAAAACCTGGGTCGTTACATGTTGGTTCTTTGGGGTTTGAGGAACCCCTAGTTTCTATGGTGGTTGGTTGCACCATGGATGCCAGCCTCGAGTGTTATCTTTGGAGATAGCCTCGTCGGTCCGTTTTCCTTACCATGTTCGGTGTGTGGAGTTTCTAGTCGCAAGATGAGTTAGGCCTTGGCTAAAAGGAGGAAGTCCTTTGAGTAGCCAGTTGGACTTAAGAGTTGAGTGGTAGCTTGGAGGCGAGCTTTGCTCGCAATGAGCTTGAGTTGAGTTCTGCTGAGCAAGTTCTTCTTGGGCTTTGCTTCTTGTTGTTGTGCTTTCGCAGTTGGCGTTAGCTGAGCCTCAGTGGAGTGAGTTGGCACAGAGGTGCCGTGGCATTGGTTGGTTAGCCTTTGGGCTGTTCTCCTCAAGCTGTTGTGTTGCTGGTAGCCCTGTGAGGGTTTGGTCCTTGCTGCCGTGATTTCCATGAGAGGAGCGTTGGTTGTTTCCTTGCCTGGCAAAGTTCCCTTTGGCCAGTTGCTAGTAGATTTTCATGGAAATGTTTGTGTTCAGCCGTTGAGAGGCTCCAGTTTGTTGGCTAGGCCGAGTGGAGCTTGTGCCTGGTTTTGGCCATTTAGGGTTGGCCGTAGCTGAAGTTTTAGCTCGTGCAAGTGGTGTTAGCCGTCGGGTGTACCAGGATGGTGCCCCTTGCCTTTGGTTCGACGATTTCTCCTTAAGACGATTGCTTAAGTGTTGTAAGCTTGTGCCTGTCGGAAAAGTTTGCCTTTTGGATCAATCGCCAGTTGGTGATTTTTTTGCTTTTCGTTAAGGCTGTAGGCAAGCTTTGTGGTTCGCTGGTCTCTTGTGAAGCAGGAGTAGGCTGTTTGGTTTCTGGAACCTGAGAGGTTCAGTTGTTTGGCTAGCATGGTGTAGAGTTGAGGCTGTTTGTTAACAGTTGTGGGCATTCAGAAAAGTTACGCCAGTGCGTGGCGTTGAGTTTTGGAGCTTGTGCCAGTCTGCGAGTTTGCTGAGAGTAACACCGTAGAGAGGTGTTCCGTGTTGGATTAGCAGGGTTTTGTATGAGCCCCTGGTTTGTAGGCCTTCTGAGATCCTTGAGCGGATCGAAGCAGTGGTTAGCTTTGCCCAGTCTTTGTTGAGCTAGTCTTTGGCAGAATGGTTACCTTTGTGGCTTTGAGCCTTTGAGAACCCAAGAGGGTTTGGTTTTCGTAGAGGGCTAGTGTTGTATTAGCCGAGAAGTTCAGTTGGCTAGGAATCAGTGGAGTATTCCTAGAGCCGTTTTGTCTTAGGACTTTCGAGGACGAAAGTCTTATAAGGAGGGAGTATTGTAACGGCCCAGTTTTCTATCCCGGTTTTCGAGGAGCTTTGGTTGGTTCGGTGGTTGGTTGGGCCGTTAGAGCTGCTTTGGACCCTTAGGGGCATTTTGGTCTTTTGCTCCTAGGCGGGATTTGTGGATTTTCAGGGCTTCGAGGCAGCTCCTGCCTTTGTTGAGGCTTGTTTGTTGTGGGTTGCGAGTCCCGAGATGTTTGGGTTTTTCGTTTGGGAGTTCGGTTGTCATTTGGCTTTTGGGCAAAATGATGGTTGTTTGGGTGTTTCCTTCTGGATTCGAGCCGGGCCTTGATGTTGGTTTGGGAGGCGATTTGATGAGTTTTGTTGTGTGGAAAGGTTGCTTGATCGGGTCTCGAAGGAGGAAGTCGGAAATGAGAATTAAGGATTTTAAGGATTTTGGAAAAATTGGAAAATGGATAAAATTGGATTTATTTGGATAAAGTTGGATTTAAGTTTGGATAAGAATAAAAGAGAAAAAAAAAAAAAGAAGGAAAAATCCATTTTTTTCCCCTTTCTCTCTCCTCCAGCCCGAGCCCCCTTGGCCCTCTCCTCTCGCCTGCGAGCGCCCACTCGCCCACCCACTCACCACGCGCCCGAGCCACCCGAGCCCACCCGCACGATGTCGTGCCGGGCCGTCGCCCAGTCCGTCCCTCGCCTGCCCGCGTCGCCAAGCCGACGAGCCCAAGCCCGCGTCGCCCAGTCCCCTGCGTCGCCCTGATCTGCCTCGCCCAGGCCGTCCCCAAGCCAGCTCGCCCAGGTCCGAGTCGCCCAGCCCTGGTCCGTGCGCCCTGTAGCTCGCCGTCCCTCGCACAGTGCCGTGCCAGATCGAGAGCACGAGCCCTTCGCGTCGCGTCGCCTCTCGCCGTCTCCTGTGCTTGCCGAGCTCGCGCCCGCGCGTCGTCCACTGAGCCGAGCCGCGCCTTGCGCCCGCGCGCTCGCTTTCGCCCAGCGCTGCCGCCATGCGCCCAGCCAGCCCGACCCCACTGCGCCCCGCCTGTTGTGTGTCTTTGGTTGGCCCGAGCCTTGTGGCTTCTCGGATGGTATTTCCCGAGTCTTTTCTTTGTTGGGCCCGGATTTATTGGCTGCTGTTTATGGATTTATTGGGCTGTTTATGTATTTGATTTGGGTGCCTTGTTTGATGTTCAGGCTGTTCGGGATCGTTTAGAGGCTCGAGGATTCGCTCGTAGATTTATTATAATTATTGTTTTCTGCTTGTCCGATGTAAGGATTTCTTACCGTGGTTGTGTGGACCCTGCGATATATCTCGATATGCCTTGCTTGTTTGCTGATTGTTATGAGCATGTTAGAGATAGAGCAGTTGATTGAATTCTTGCTAGCATGTTTGCCTGATTTTACATGTTAGTGCCATGCTAGGTTTGTTCTACCAGCATGCTTGTGATTCCTGCTTAAGTTGTAGTATCATGCTAGGTAATGTGATTTATGTCAGCCATTGCTTGCTAGCCAGAATCATTGATTTTTGCTCTGTACTCTTAGATAGAGTTGTAGGGTTTGTCATCATCCAGAGGCTGAGCGGACAAAACCGTACTTTGTCCCTAGTAGCTCAGGTCGGGAGTAAAGTGTGCGTAACATAACGTATCTTGCTACCCCCGACCCGCCGGTTGTGGACTTAGCTACCCACTCCACCCAAAGCCTAGTTTGTAGCTCGCTAGAGCGGAACCACGCCAGCGGTGTAAGCCTACCTTGGCCAGTTCTTAGCTTCAGGTCGGTGGATCAGGCTGCACAGATGAGCGCCGAGGGCCTCGCACTACTGTGATCAGTGACACCGCTTCCAAGTCATAGGCATGCGTACCTGGCCCGCGTAGTTTGCCTTTAGGCCCACGCATTTACGCCGGTTTTAGAGAGCATGCGGTGTGCGCGCACACGCGTTAGTTGCCGGTTCGGAGAGCTCCCCCGGGCTAATGTTCGTGAGTACACCATTCCTTCCAATTTAGAGCCAGACTTCGGGTACTCTCTCGATAGTCCAGATGTATAGCGAGGGTAAGAGGCCCTTGAGGACACCCATTGGGATTGGCTTTTGAGCTAATCAATTGGTCGAGGAGAAAGACCCTCGAGGTGTCTGACATCTTGGGATCGGTTTTTGAGTGATCAAATGGCCGAGGGAGAAAGACCCTCGGAGATGTCCCGGGATTGGTTATGAGAACCAATCATTAGGCCGGAAGTAGGAGACTTCCGATGATTCCGGAAGTAGAAGACTTTCGATGATTCCAGATCTTTTCTTATGAGCTCGTTGAGCTATAATCTGTGTTGATGGCTGTTTGCTTGCTTGTTGAGGTGCTAGATGACGGATGTATCGTATTGTACCCCGGTTGGGGATTCTTACTGAGTATCTTTATACTCACCCTTATTTATCTTTCAGGTAGCTTGGGACAACACCGGGAGGGCTAGTGGAGGAGGCGATTGATCATGGGGAGCCGCCGGCACTCTGTCTTTTATTGTTGCATTGTTTATTCAGCATGTAGATGGACAGGAGTCCTAGGAGAACATTGTTTAAAAAGTTGTTTAAATGGTTAGCTTTGTGGCTTTGAGCCTTTGAGAACCCAAGAGGTTTTGGTTTTTCGAGAGGCTAGTGTTGTATTAGCCGAGAAGTTCGATTGGCTAGGAATCGGTGGAGTATTCCTAGAGCCGTTTTGTCTTAGGACTTTCGAGGACGAAAGTCTTATAAGGAGAGGAGTATTGTAACGGCCCGATTTTCTACCCGGTTTTCGAGGAGCTTAGCCTGATTTCAGTGGTTCGGTTGGGCCGTTAGAGTGCTTTTGGACCCTTAGGGGCATTTTGGTCTTTTGCTCCTAGGCGAGGATTTGTGGATTTTCGGGGCTTGAGGCGCTCCCTGCCTTTGTTGAGGCTTGTTTGTTGTGGGTTGCGAGTCCCGAGATGTTTGGGTTTTTCGTTTGGGAGTTCGGTTGTCATTTGGCTTTTGGGCAAAATGATGGTTGTTTGGGTGTTTCCTTCGGGTTCGAGCCGGGCCTTGATGTTGGTTTGGGAGGCTGATTTGATGAGTTTTGTTGTGTGGAAAGGTTGCTTGATCGGGTCTCGAAGGCGGAAGCGGGAAATGAGAATTAAGGATTTTAAGGATTTTTGGAAAAATTGGAAAATGGATAAAATTGGATTTATTTGGATAAAGTTGGATTTAAGTTTGGATAAGAATAAAAGAGAAAAAAAAAAAAAAAAAAAGAAGGAAAAATCCATTTTTTCCCCTTTCTCTCTCCTCCACCCAAGGCCCCCTTGGCCCTCTCTCCTGCCCGGCGCCCCACCGCCCACCAACTCACCACGCCCGAGCGAAGCCCGAGCCCAGGCCGCAGATGTCGTGCAGCGTCGCCAGTCCGCCCAGCTCGCCTGCCCGCGTCGCGCCTGCCAGAGCCCAAGCCGCGCGAGCCGAAGCCTGCGTCGCCCTGATCTGCCTCGCCCAGGCCGTCCCCAAGCCAGCTCGCCCGGTCCGAAGTCGCCCGGCCACTGTCCGTGCGCTCAGCTCTCGCCGTCCCTCGCCAGATCTTGGTGCGGATCGAGCGCCACGAGCCCGTCGCGTCGCGTCGCCTCGCGCCGTCCCTGTGCTTGCCGAGCTGCCAGCCCGCGCGCGCCCACCCATCAGCCGCCAACGAAGCCGCGCGCCGCGCGCGCATGTGACTCTGCGCCCAGCGCCTGCCATGCGCCCAGCCAGCCCAGCCCCTGCGCCCAGCCTGCCCTGTTGTGTGCTGGTTGGCCCGAGCCTTGTGGCTTCTCGGATGGTATTTCCCGAGTCTTTTCTTTGTTGGGCCCGGATTTATTGGCTCTTGTTTATGGATTTATTGAAATGCATTTATGTATTTGATTTGGGTGCCTTGTTTGATGTTCAGCTGTTCGGGATCGTTTAGAGGCTCGAGGATTAAGCTCGTAGATTTATTATAATTATTGTTTTCTCGCTTGTCCGATGTAAGGATTTCTTACCGTGGTTGTGTGGACCTGCGATATATCTCGATATGCCTTGCTTGTTTGCTTGATTGTTATGAGCATGTTAGAGATAGAAGCGATTGATTGAATTCTTGCTAGCATGTTTGCCTGATTTTACATGTTAGTGCCATGCTAGGTTTGTTACGCGGCATGCTTGTGATTCTGCTTAAGTTGTAGTATCATGCTAGGTAATGTGATTTATGTCGGTCATTGCTTGCTAGCCAGAATCATTGATTTTTGCTCTGTACTCTTAGATAGAGTTGTAGGGTTTGTCATCATCCAGAGGGCCGAGCGGACAAAACGTACTTTGTCCCTAGTAGCTCAGTCGGGAGTAAAGTGTGCGTAACATAACGTATCTTGCTACCCCCGACCCGCCGGTTGTGGACTTAGCTACCCACTCCACCAAAGCCTAGTTTGTAGCTTTGCTAGAGCGGAACCACCGCCAGCGGTGTAAGCCTACCTTGGCGAGTTCTTAGCTTCAGTCGGTGGATCAGTGCCGCAGATGAGCGCCGAGGGCCTCGCGCTACTGTGATCAGTGACACCGCTTCCAAGTCATAGGCATGCGTACCTGGCCCGCGTAGTTTGCCTTTAGACCCACGCATTTACGCCGGTTTTAGAGAGCATGCGGTGTGCGCGCACACGCGTTAGTTGCCGGTTCGGAGAGCTCCCCCGGGCTAATGTTCGTGAGTACACCATTCCTTCCAATTTAGAGCCAGACTTCGGGTACTCTCCCGATAGTCCAGATGTATAGCGAGGGTAAGAGGCCCTTGAGGACACCCATTGGGATTGGCTTTTGAGCTAATCAATTGGTCGAGGGAGAAAGACCCTCGAGGGTGTCGGACATCTTGGGATCGGTTCTTGAGCTGATCAAATGGCCGAGGGAGAAAGACCCTCGGAGATGTCCCAGGATTGGTTATGAGAACCAATCATTAGGCCGAAAGTAGGAGACTTCCGATGATTCCGGAAGTAGAAGACTTCCGATGATTCCAGATCTTTTCTTATGAGCTCGTTGAGCTATAATCTGTGTTGATGGCTGTTTGCTTGCTTGTTGAGGTGCTAGATGACGGATGTATCGTATTGTACCCGGTTGGGGATTCTTCTTGAGTATCTTTATACTCACCCTTATTTATCTTTCAGGTAGCTTGGGACAACACCAGGAGGGCTAGTGGAGGGAGCTGATTGATCATGGGGAGCCGCCGGCACTCTGTCTTTTATTGTTGCATTGTTTATTCAGCATGTAGATGGACAGGAGTCCTAGGAGAACATTGTTTAAAAAGTTGTTTAAATTTTATTGTATATTTTGATAAATACTGGCCAGGATGTTTTACTTTGTTGGATGGTTTAAATGAAAACTGTGGTTTATGTTTTAAGGGTTCCCCCTTCTCATATGTTTTGAATGGTTTTTAAATATGAGCACTAAACCGCTTGTTATCATATTTAACTTGCATGCTGAGTGAGAACCCCGGTTTAGGACCATGTTTTGGGTCGGGTTCGTCACAGAACACGATGACGAAGCTGTCCAAAAATGCTTTGAACACCCTATCCATCATGTCCATGAACGCTGCTGGTGCATTCGTCAACCCAAACGACATGACCCCAAACTCGTAGTGCCCATATCTAGACCTGAACGTTGTCTTAGGAATGTCGGCGTCACTAATCCGCAACTAGTGATACCCGGATCTCAAATCTATCTTGGAGAACACGGAAGCTCCCTGAAGCTGATCGAACGAATCATCGATACGGGGCAAGGGATACTTATTCTTCACGGTCCCCTTTTAAGCTCACGATAGTCAATGCATAGGCCCATCGAACCATCCTTTTTCCTCACAAATAACCCCTGGCGCTCCCCACGGGGACACACTCGGACGGATGAACCCTCGATCTAACATCTCCGCAAATGAACCTTGATTCCTTTAAAGTCGGTGGCGCCATACGATCGGAGCCTTGAGATAGGGAGGGTCCACGGCTCGAGCTCAATTGTGAAGTCAACCTCTCTCTCGGGGCAACCCCAGTAACTCCTCGAGAAACACATCAGCAAACTCCCTTTGCCGGCACTTGATCAATAGTCGGTGAGGGACGGCTCTCTCCGGACAATTTGGCTAGGTAGCCCCAAGCTCCATGAGCTAGCAAACGACGAGCTTTCACAGCTGACACCATCGGCGGGCAAACTCCACCCTAAACTCCACGAAACTTGAAGTCAGGGGCCGGCCGCGGCCTAAACACTACTTCCTTCCGGTGGCGGTCAATCAATGCATGGTTAGCGGCTAACCGCTCCATACCAAGAATCACATCGAAACCACTCATGGGTAGAACTATGAGCGTAGCTACCAGCAACTCTCCGGATATCTCGATCCGGCCATCCTTAACCTTATCTTTTGCTAACATATTAACTCCCGAAGGAGTTGCAACAGATAATTCAAAACCTAGAGGCTCTAATCTCAACCTAGCATGCTCGACCAAACAATACAGATACAAGCGAGTCGTAGAACCAGTCAAACAAGACAAATGCACAATGATCCAAAACAAGAAGAGTACACGCCATCTGCGGCATCGCACGCTCGACCCTCACGGCGGTTCGTGCGCGAACACCCGGCCTGCTTCTTCTGCCGCACGGTGCCGAATCGCCATAGCTGGTTGATCACAGAAACGGATCACATGCCCCTCTTTTCCACATCGAAAACACCGCCTAGGCCCGGTCTGACAAACTCCGAAGTGGGCTCTTCCACAAGTGGCACAGGTGGGAATCTGCCTAGGACCGCCGTCTTTGGCGAGGCCGGAATCGGGGCGGTATCTCTGGCGGTCCCGACTCTGGAGGCGCCCTTGGCGGCAGCCGGCCACCTCTCTTCTGTCCCACTACGGTAGGGACGGGGCCAGCGCACCAGGCGGCGATCCGCTCAACAGGATACTTTCCTTTGTAAATAGTGGCGGTGAGCGGCTCTAGCATAAGTGTCGGGGCACAGTGCCTGACATCCTGAGACACACCACCTCGGACTGAAATGAACTTCCAAATTTTCAACTCGGGGGTTGCTATCACCATGGAGCAAAATAACCATACTCTGAAAACTTCCTCTCGTACTCCTCTATAGAATCAGAACCCTGCTTCAGATTCTGGAAAAGCGCTACCATCTTCTCTTGAGCCTCATCACTAATGTACTTGGCCTTGAATTCTGACTTGAAGAACTCCCAGGTAGCAGGTGGAGACCCAGCTGGTCTCTCACTCAAGGTGGACTCCCACCACCATCTAGCTACGCCCCCTAACACGTGGGCTGCACACCTCGGCCTCTGAACATCGGGGCACACCATAATTAGAAAGGTGTACTCCAAATGGGCAATCCATCTAGCTGCTGCTAAAGCCTCACCTGTGGCATCAAACTTATCAGGGTTCCATTTTACTAAATCCTTCAACCATTTACCAAGCTCATCGGCAACTTTTGCCACCTCTACGACAAGGGCTGCTGGCTCTGCGGGTTGGAGTCTTCTTTGCGCCTCTTTGAATCAAACGAGTCACCGCTCGATCCGAGCTAGGACTCTTCCCATTGCTTGCGCCAACAAAGCACAGGTCTCTACCCTCTGGCCATTCAATAGGTCGACCACCATAGACCTCATAGAATTAGCAAATTCTGCTCCAGGAGCAGTCTCACGGCGCACAGTCGCCTCAACGCCTATTCTGGGCTCAACAGGGGGAGCTACAGGCGGAATGCTATCAGTCTCAGCTTGGGACGATGTCCCTGCGGGGTCAAATCCGATCCTGACACCTCGGCCTCCTCTCGGGCGTCCTCTTCTGGCGCGGGTAACTGGCATGCTGGCGATCTACACCCAAACCAATAACGAGTCAGAACCTGCTCGTCTCCGCTCCACAACACTACACAAGGCATACACTAGATGACAGGTATTGTAAATTCTTAACCCTTTTTCTACAACAAATTGTAAACTTAGGCGTACCTGATGACTGTCGGAGTGCTAGTGATCATGGGAAAGCGACCTACAACAACAGGTCATACTACAGAATTTATGACTCTGAGCTCACGATACCAAGCTGTAAGGGGACAGGCCGAATGGGGCACTAAATGGGCCCTTACCCCAATGCATGCATTCAAAGTAAAGGACATTAAGCAGACATGATTTGATTCCAATTAAAAAAACATTCAAAATAACCCCTTTAAAAACTAGACAATTTCCTGGAACTGTCCTGTTTCCAAGCACTGTTCCAAGATAAATACATTTCCAAAGTTTACTCTGATTAGAGATTTACTAAAAACCATTCAAAACTGTTCGGATACAAAATCTTGGAATCCACAAAACATTTACAAAACATCCTAGGGCTCGTGCTTCGTCTACATGCATTCGGAAACAAAACATAAAGAGTCATAATACAAAAATCGAGTTGGAAGATCGGGCCCCATGATCACAGCTCCTCCTTGACCATCTGTCTCGCAACTTGGTTACTGTGGAAAAACCACGATGAGGGGTGAGTAACGAATTACTCGGTAAGAATCCCCAACCGGGTACAATCGATATACATGGTCATCTCGATGAGCGTATGCAAGCTATGAATATAAACACGAGAATAGAGCACATAGCTTAGCCCACACTTGGGCCTCGGATGCCAATTTAAGGTCTTAGTCAGGAATAATATCACCACACGATCCAATACATAAGTCGCCCTATCGACGAAAAACAAGTCCCGGCCTCGGCCTATCTCATCTGTCGACGAAAGGTACACTGGCTCAAGATCCCGATGAGCTCTGCGGTGGCGCCAGTAATGAGCGTAAGCATGTACCGCGTGCTACTGCGACTATGGGGTGCCGGGTCTAGAGGCAAGCCGCCCATGTCCGATCACCACGCCTAACTAAATCTCTGGATCGGTGTCAACGACATAGGGGTGTGAGACACCGACACGTAAACTATGTCGGCTGAACCACCACACACGGGGCCAAGGAACGTCGTGGTAGGCTTACACCGAAGCCGTCCTTGCCTTAACGGTGGCAATCGGGGCTCTTGCCAAACATGCCGAGGACATGCCAGTTCCGGGGGCGAGGCAATGCCAAGTCATCATCCCTACCGTTGGGGCATTTAACGATCTGCCACCCTCACCCAAGATTGCGGGGCCTCTGGGTAGGGTTAGCTAATCCCTCACGGGGTCTAGGGGCGGAATGACGCTCGGCGTCCACGCCATGGATGCAAGGTACTTTATGCATCGGGCCGGATGATGCTATCTACTGCCGCAACTCTAACTTTGCCCTAGCAAGCGACAAACAATTCCATAAAATCCAATACATGCTCAATAAGAATACAACGAGCCTAGCATGATACTACGAAGCAAGGAACAGATACGAGCATGTTAGAAAGAAACAACCTAGCATGGATTAACATGAGAATTAATCGGGAACAACATGCTAATCGGAATTCGAATTGAGTACCTAGCTATACATGTCAATAAACACAAACAAGCAATCAATCAGCAATCACATATAATATCGCAGGGTCCACACAACTCCGGTAAGAAATCCTTACCTTGGTCGGGAACGATTTGACACGAAAATCCTAAGTTGCGAACAAACCTGAACTAGCTATCGAGAACCTATCAATCACAACATAAGTCACACAATAGGCCTAAATATAATAAAATAAACAGGGCTCAGCTCGGGAGAAACTCACGAGGCGCGACGAACGCACGAACGAGCCGATTGCACGAGCAGGCGGAAGCGAGAGCCGGGCTGGCGCTACTGAAGCGCAGAAATGGGCGTCTTTGGCGGCGGAGCCTTGTGGACGGATGCGGGGCGATGCAGGGGCGCGCGGCGTGACACGGAGCTGGGCGAGGACGCGCGCGAGGGCACGGTCGATGCGCGGCGTGGCTCGGCGGTCTGCGCAGCGATAGAGCACGCGACTTGCGATGGAAAGGAAGCTCGAATTCGGCCGATAGGGGAGGATTCGACGAGCGATTTATGGTTGGTCGAACTCCTCTACTCCACCGCACAAAACCCACCCAACAAATCACTTCAACACGGCCGGAAAATGGAATTCGAAAAAACAGGGGAATGGGTCGACGGAAATGCGAAGGAGAAGAAGAGAAGAAGAAACTCACCAGCTGCTCGAGATTTGGCTTCGAATTTGAGGAAGGAACTCGGTCGAATTGGAGTTGGCGGGGGAGAAAACGCGAAGGAGAATCGCTGTCGGTCGGAGGAAAATTCGCGAAGGAAGAAGAAGAAAAAATGGGGAAGAAGCTCGGGCGATCGACCTTTATATCAAAGGTAGAGGAAAACACGCTTATATACAAGATCGCGCGATTAAGATAACAAACACGCCTTTTGGAAGCTAAAATGAAAAACTTCGGATAGATTTGGTGTTGAAACCAAAAGTTCGACTCGAGTGTTTATTTGATTCTCTGGACCAAACCTTTTGGCGCAAAAAATATTCCAATGTTGCATTACGATGTTTTGGAAGCTAAAACGAAAAACTCGTATAGATTTCAGCGTTGAAAACCAAAAGATCGTCTCGAGAGTGTTTATTTCGATTCTCTAAACTAAACGTTTTAAAGCAAAATATTCCAATGTTGCATTACGATTTTTCGGGAGCTAAAATGAAAAACTTCGGATAGATTTGATGTTGAAAACCAAAAGTTCGACTCGAGAGTGTTTATTTGATTCTCTGGACTAAATCTTTTGGCGCAAAATATTCCAATGTTGCATTACGATGTTTTGGAAGCTAAAACGAAAAACTTCGGATAGATTTATTTGAAAACCAAAAGTTCGTCTCGAGTGTGTTTATTTTGATTCTCTGGACTAAACCTTTTTGGCGCAAAATATTCCAATGTTGCATTACAATTTTTGGAGCTAAAATGAAAAACTCGGATAGATTTGATGTTGAAACCAAAAGTTCGACTCGATAGTGTTTATTTGATTCTCTGGACTAAATCTTTTGGCGCAAAATATTCCAATGTTGCATTACGATGTTTTGGAAGCTAAAATGAAAAACTTCGGATAGATTTGTGTTGAAAACCAAAAGTTCGTCTCGAGAGTGTTTATTTGATTCTCTAAACTAAACGTTTTGGCGCAAAATATTCCAATGTTGCATTACAATTTTTGAGAGCTAAAATGAAAAACTTCGGATAGATTTGATGTTGAAACCAAAAGTTCGACTTCGAGAGTGTTTATTTCGATTCTCTGGACTAAATCTTTTGGCGCAAAATATTCCAATGTTGCATTACGATGTTTTGGAAGCTAAAATGAAAAACTTCGGATAGATTTGATGTTGAAAACCAAAAGTTAGATTTTTTTGACTCGAGTGTTTATTTGATTCTCTGGACTAAAACTTTTGGCGCAAAATATTCCAATGTTGCATTACGATGTTTTGGAAGCTAAAATGAAAAACTTCGGATAGATTTGATGTTGAAAACCAAAAGTTCGTCTCGAGTGTTTATTTGATTCTCTGGACCAAACCTTTTGGCGCAAAATATTCCAATGTTGCATTACGATTTTTTGGAGCTAAAATGAAAAACTCGGATAGATTTGATTTGAAAAAAAAAGTTCGACTGGAGTGTTTATTTGATTCTTTGGACTAAACCTTTTGGCGCAAAAAATATTCCAATGTTGCATTACGATGTTTTGGAAGCTAAAGCGAAAAATTACGATCGGATAGATTTGAAACTTGAAAACCAAAAGATCGTCTCGAGAGTGTTTATTTCGATTCTCTAAACTAAACGTTTTAAAGCAAAATATTCCAATGTTGCATTACGATTTTTCGGGAGCTAAAATGAAAAACTCGGATAGATTTCAGTGTTGAAACCAAAAGTTCGACCTGAGAGTGTTTATTTCGATTCTCTGGACTAAATCTTTTGACGCAAAAATATTCCAATGTTGCATTACGATGTTTTGGAAGCTAAAACGAAAAACTTCGGATTTATTTAAACCAAAAGATAAATCTCGAGAAAACCAAAAGTTCGTCTCGAGTGTGTTTATTTTTGATTCTCTAAACTAAACGTTTTAAAGCAAAATATTCCAATGTTGCATTACGATTTTTGAAGCTAAAATGAAAAACTTCGGATAGATTTGATGTTGAAACCAAAAGTTCGACTCGAGAGTGTTTATTTACGATTCTCTGGACTAAACCTTTTGGCGCAAAAATATTCCAATGTTGCATTACGATGTTTTGGAAGCTAAAATGAAAAACTTCGGATAGATTTATTGTTGAAAACCAAAAGTTCGTCGTCTCGAGAGTGTTTATTTGATTCTCTGGACCAAACCTTTTGGCGCAAAATATTCCAATGTTGCATTACAATTTTTGGAGCTAAAATGAAAAACTTCGGATAGATTTATTTGAAAACCAAAAGTTCGACTCGATAGTGTTTATTTAGATTCTCTGGACCAAAATCTTTTGGCGCAAAAAATATTCCAATGTTGCATTCACGATGTTTTGGAAGCTAAAATGAAAAACTCGGATAGGATAGATTTGATTGTTGAAAACCAAAAGTTCGTCTCGAGTGTGTTTATTTGATTCTCTAAACTAAACGTTTTGGCGCAAAAAATATTCCAATGTTGCATTACGATTTTTTGGAGCTAAAATGAAAAACTTCGGATAGATTTTAGATGTTGAAACCAAAAGTTCGACTCGAGTGTTTATTTTATTTGATTCTCTGGACTAAATCTTTTGGCGCAAAAATATTCCAATGTTGCATTACGATGTTTTGGAAGCTAAAACGAAAAACTTCGGATAGATTTGATTTTGAAAACCAAAAGTTAAATCTCGAGTGTGTTTATTTGATTCTCTAAACTAAACGTTTTAAAGCAAAATATTCCAATGTTGCATTACAATTTTTTGGAGCTAAAATGAAAAACTTCGGATAGATTTGATGTTGAAACCAAAAGTTCGACTCGAGTGTTTATTTGATTCTCTGGACTAAATCTTTTGGCGCAAAATATTCCAATGTTGCATTACGATGTTTTGGAAGCTAAAATGAAAAACTTCGGATAGATTTAGTTTGAAAACCAAAAGTTCGTCTCGAGTGTGTTTATTTCGATTCTCTGGACCAAACCTTTTGGCGCAAAATATTCCAATGTTGCATTACAATTTTTGAGCTAAAATGAAAAACTTCGGATAGATTTGATTTGAAACCAAAAGTTCGACTCGATAGTGTTTATTTGATTCTTTGGACCAAACCTTTTGGCGCAAAATATTCCAATGTTGCATTACGATTTTTTGGAAGCTAAAATGAAAAACTCGGATAGATTTGTGCGTTGAAAACCAAAAGTTCGACTCGATAGTGTTTATTTCGATTCTCTGGACTAAACCTTTTGGCGCAAAATATTCCAATGTTGCATTACGATGTTTTAAAATGAGAGCTAAAATGAAAAACTCGGATAGATTTGCGTTGAAAACAAAAGAGTCGATAGTGTTTATTTCGATTCTCTGGACCAAACCTTTTGGCGCAAAAAATATTCCAATGTTGCATTACGATGTTTTGGAAGCTAAAATGAAAAACTTCGGATAGATTTAGTGTTGAAAACCAAAAGTTCGTCTCGAGAGTGTTTATTTGATTCTCTAAACTAAACGTTTTGCGCAAAAATATTCCAATGTTGCATTACGATTTTTTGGAGCTAAAATGAAAAACTTCGGATAGATTTGATGTTGAAACCAAAAGTTCGACTCGAGAGTGTTTATTTCGATTCTCTGGACCAAACCTTTTGGCGCAAAAAATATTCCAATGTTGCATTACGATGTTTTGGAAGCTAAAACGAAAAACTTCGGATAGATTTGATTGTTGAAAACCAAAAGTTCGTCTCGAGTGTTTATTTCGATTCTCTAAACTAAACGTTTTGGCGCAAAATATTCCAATGTTGCATTACAATTTTTGGGAGCTAAAATGAAAAAACTCGGATAGATTTTGTTGAAACCAAAAGTTCGACTCGAGAGTGTTTATTTACGATTCTCTGGACTAAATCTTTTGGCGCAAAATATTCCAATGTTGCATTACGATGTTTTGGAAGCTAAAATGAAAAACTTCGGATAGATTTAGCGTTGAAAACCAAAAGTTCGTCTCGAGTGTTTATTTCGATTCTCTAAACTAAACCTTTTGGCGCAAAATATTCCAATGTTGCATTACAATTTTTTGGAGCTAAAATGAAAAACTCGGATAGATTTGATGTTGAAAACCAAAAGTTCGACTCGAGAGTGTTTATTTGATTCTCTGGACCAAATCTTTTGGCGCAAAATATTCCAATGTTGCATTACGATGTTTTGGAAGCTAAAATGAAAAACTTCGGATAGATTTATTGTTGAAAACCAAAAGTTCGTCTCGAGAGTGTTTATTTCGATTCTGGACTAAACCTCTTTTAAAGCAAAATATTCAATGTTGCATTACAATTTTTTTAAAATGAAAAAAAAGTGAAAAACTTCTCTGGATAGATGTAGATTTGTTTTTGAAAAAAAAGTTCGACTCGAAAGTTCGAGAGTGTGTTTATTTGATTCTCTGGACCAAACCTTTTGGCGCAAAAATATTCCAATGTTGCATTACGATGTTTTGGAAGCTAAAAAAAGAAAAACTTCGGATATAGATTTATTGAAAAAAAAAAGTTAAACTCGAGAGTGTTTATTTGATTCTCTGGACCAAACCTTTGGCATAAAATATTCCAATGTTGCATTACGATTTTTTGGAGCTAAAATGAAAAACTTCGGATAGATTTGATTGTTGAAACCAAAAGTTCGACTCGATAGTGTTTATTTACGATTCTCTGGACCAAACCTTTTGGCGCAAAATATTCCAATGTTGCATTACGATGTTTTGGAAGCTAAAACGAAAAACTTCGGATAGATTTGCGTTGAAAACCAAAAGATTCGTCTCGAGTGTTTATTTGATTCTCTAAACTAAACGTTTTAAAGCAAAATATTCCAATGTTGCATTACGATTTTTGGGAGCTAAAATGAAAAACTTCGGATAGATTTGATGTTGAAACCAAAAGTTCGACTTCGAGTGTGTTTTATTTCGATTCTCTGGACTAAATCTTTTGGCGCAAAAAATATATTCCAATGTTGCATTACGATGTTTTGGAAGCTAAAACGAAAAACTTCGGATAGATTTGATTTGAAAACCAAAAGTTCGTCTCGAGAGTGTTTATTTCGATTCTCTAAACTAAACGTTTTAAAGCAAAATATTCCAATGTTGCATTACAATTTTTCGAGAGCTAAAATGAAAAACTCGGATAGATTTCAGCGTTGAAAACCAAAAGTTCGACTCGAGAGTGTTTATTTCGATTCTTTGGACCAAACCTTTTGACGCAAAATATTCCAATGTTGCATTACGATGTTTTGGAAGCTAAAACGAAAAACTCGGATAGATTTCAGCGTCGAAAACCAAAAGTTCGTCTCGAGAGTGTTTATTTCGATTCTGTGGACCAAACCTTTTGACGCAAAATATTCCAATGTTGCATTACAATTTTTGGAGAGCTAAAATGAAAAACTCGGATAGATTTGATTGTTGAAACCAAAGTTCGACTTGACGAGTGTTTATTTAGATTCTCTGGACCAAACAAACCTTTTGGCGCAAAAAATATTCCAATGTTGCATTACGATGTTTTGGAAGCTAAAATGAAAAACTTCGGATAGATTTATTTGAAAACCAAAAGTTCGACTCGATAGTGTTTATTTTATTTGATTCTCTGGACCAAACCTTTTGGCGCAAAATATTCCAATGTTGCATTACGATTTTTGGAGCTAAAATGAAAAACTTCGGATAGATTTATTGAAACCAAAAGTTCGACTCGATAGTGTTTATTTCGATTCTCTGGACCAAACCTTTTGACGCAAAATATTCCAATGTTGCATTACGATGTTTTGGAAGCTAAAACGAAAAACTCGTATAGATTTCAGCGTTGAAAACCAAAAGATCGTCTCGAGAGTGTTTATTTCGATTCTCTAAACTAAACGTTTTAAAGCAAAATATTCCAATGTTGCATTACAATTTTTCGGGAGCTAAAATGAAAAACTCGGATAGATTTCAGTGTTGAAACCAAAAGTTCGACCTGAGAGTGTTTATTTCGATTCTCTGGACTAAATCTTTTGACGCAAAAATATTCCAATGTTGCATTACGATGTTTTGGAAGCTAAAACGAAAAACTCGGATAGATTTCAGCGTCGAAAACCAAAAGTTCGTCTCGAGAGTGTTTATTTCGATTTGATTCTCTGGACTAAACCTTTTGGCGCAAAATATTCCAATGTTGCATTACAATTTTTGAGGAGCTAAAATGAAAAACTTCGGATAGATTTATGTTGAAAACCAAAAGTTCGTTACTTCGATAGTGTTTATTTCGATTCTCTGGACTAAACCTTTTGGCGCAAAAAATATTCCAATGTTGCATTACGATGTTTTGGAAGCTAAAATGAAAAACTTCGGATAGATTTGATTGTTGAAAACCAAAAGTTCGTCGATAGTGTTTATTTGATTCTCTGGACTACCAAACCTTTTGGCGCAAAAATATTCCAATGTTGCATTACGATTTTTTGAGCTAAAATGAAAAACTTCGGATAGATTTATTGTGAAAACCAAAAAGTTCGACTCGAGAGTGTTTATTTGATTCTCTGGACCAAACCTTTTGGCGCAAAATATTCCAATGTTGCATTACGATGTTTTTTGAAGCTAAAATGAAAAACTTCGGATAGATTTGAGTTGAAAAACCAAAAGTTCGTCTCGAGAGTGTTTATTTACGATTCTCTAAACTAAAAACCTTTTAAAGCAAAATATTCCAATGTTGCATTACGATTTTTTGGAGCTAAAATGAAAAACTTCGGATAGATTTGATTTGAAACCAAAAGTTCGACTCGATAGTGTTTATTTGATTCTCTGGACCAAATCTTTTGGCGCAAAAAATATTCCAATGTTGCATTACGATGTTTTGGAAGCTAAAACGAAAAACTTCGGATAGATTTATTGAAAACCAAAAGTTCGTCTCGAGTGTGTTTATTTCGATTCTCTAAACTAAACCTTTTGGCGCAAAATATTCCAATGTTGCATTACGATTTTTGAGCTAAAATGAAAAACTTCGGATAGATTTGATGTTGAAACCAAAAGTTCGACTCGAGAGTGTTTATTTGATTCTCTGGACTAAACCTTTTGGCGCAAAATATTCCAATGTTGCATTACGATGTTTTGGAAGCTAAAATGAAAAACTTCGGATAGATTTGATTGAAAAACAAAAGTTCGTCTCGAGAGTGTTTATTTCGATTCTCTGGACCAAACCTTTTGGCGCAAAATATTCCAATGTTGCATTACGATTTTTGGAGCTAAAATGAAAAACTTCGGATAGATTTGAGCGTTGAAAACAAAAAGTTCGACTCGAGAGAGTGTTTATTTCGATTCTCTGGACCAAACCTTTTGGCGCAAAAATATTCCAATGTTGCATTACGATGTTTTGGAAGCTAAAATGAAAAACTTCGGATAGATTTCAGTTGAAAACCAAAACCAAAAGTTAAATTCTCTCGAGTGTTTATTTACGATTCTCTTGGACTAAACCTTTTGGCAAAAAATATTCCAATGTTGCATTACGATTTTTGGAGCTAAAATGAAAAACTCGGATAGATTTGATTGTTGAAACCAAAAGTTCGACTCGAGTGTTTATTTCGATTCTCTGGACCAAACCTTTTGGCGCAAAAATATTCCAATGTTGCATTACGATGTTTTGGAAGCTAAAATGAAAAACTTCGGATAGATTTAGATTTGAAAAAACCAAAAGATCGTCTCGAGTGTTTATTTATTTGATTCTCTAAACTAAACGTTTTAAAGCAAAATATTCCAATGTTGCATTACGATTTTTGGAGCTAAAATGAAAACTTCGGATAGATTTGATGTTGAAACAAAAGTTCGACTTCGAGAGTGTTTATTTGATTCTCTGGACTAAATCTTTTGGCGCAAAATATTCCAATGTTGCATTACGATGTTTTGGAAGCTAAAACGAAAAACTTCGGATAGATTTATTTGAAAACCAAAAGATCGTCTCGAGAGTGTTTATTTCGATTCTCTAAACTAAACGTTTTGGCGCAAAAAATATTCCAATGTTGCATTACAATTTTTTGGAGCTAAAATGAAAAACTTCGATAGATTTGATGTTGAAACCAAAAGTTCGACTCGAGAGTGTTTATTTCGATTCTCTGGACCAAATCTTTTGGCGCAAAATATTCCAATGTTGCATTACGATGTTTTGGAAGCTAAAACGAAAAACTTCGGATAGATTTGCGTTGAAAACCAAAAGTTCGTCTCGAGTGTTTATTTCGATTCTCTGGACCAAACCTTTTGGCGCAAAATATTCCAATGTTGCATTACGATGTTTTGGAGCTAAAATGAAAAACTTCGGATAGATTTAGCGTTGAAAAACAAAAAGTTCGACTCGAGTGTTTTATTTCGATTCTCTGGACCAAACCTTTTGGCGCAAAAAATATTTGCAATGTTGCATTACGATGTTTTGAAGCTAAAATGAAAAACTTCGGATAGATTTGAGTTTTAAACCAAAAGTTCGTCTCGAGAGTGTTTATTTCGATTCTGTGGACCAAACCTTTTGGCGCAAAATATTCCAATGTTGCATTACGATTTTTTGGAGCTAAAATGAAAAAACTTCGGATAGATTTGATTTTTGAAACCAAAAGTTCGACTTTGAGAGTGTGTTTATTTATAGTGTTTTTTCTGATTCTGGACCAAACCTTTTGGCGCAAAAAATATTCCAATGTTGCATTACGATGTTTTGGAAGCTAAAACGAAAAAAACTTCGGATAGATTTGATTGAAAACCAAAAGTTCGTCTCGAGAGTGTTTATTTATTTTCTCTAAACTAAAGTTTTTTAGCAAAATATTCCAATGTTGCATTACGATTTTTAGGAGCTAAAATGAAAAACTTCGGATAGATTTGATGTTGAAACCAAAAGTTCGACTCGAGAGTGTTTATTTCGATTCTCTGGACTAAATCTTTTGGCGCAAAATATTCCAATGTTGCATTACGATGTTTTGGAAGCTAAAACGAAAAACTTCGGATAGATTTATTTGTTGAAAACCAAAAGTTCGTCTCGAGAGTGTTTATTTGATTCTCTAAACTAAACGTTTTAAAGGCGCAAAAATATTCCAATGTTGCATTACGATTTTTTGGAGCTAAAATGAAAAACTTCGGATAGATTTGATTGTTTGAAACCAAAAGTTCGACTCGAGTGTTTATTTCGATTCTCTGGACTAAACCTTTTGGCGCAAAATATTCCAATGTTGCATTACGATGTTTTGGAAGCTAAAATGAAAAACTTCGGATAGATTTAGTGTTGAAACCAAAAGTTCGTCTCGAGAGTGTTTATTTGATTCTCTGGACCAAACCTTTTGGCGCAAAAATATTCCAATGTTGCATTACGATTTTTTGAGCTAAAATGAAAAACTTCGGATAGATTTAGATGTTGAAAACCAAAAGTTCGACTTCTTAGTGTTTATTTGATTCTTTGGACCAAACCTTTTGGCGCAAAAAATATTCCAATGTTGCATTACGATGTTTTTGGAAGCTAAAACGAAAAACTCGGATAGATTTTTTTGGAAGCTTTGAAAACCAAAAGTTAAAAAACCAAAAGTCTCGAGAGTGTTTATTTCGATTCTCTAAACTAAACGTTTTAAAGCAAAATATTCCAATGTTGCATTACACGATTTTTTGGAGCTAAAATGAAAAACTTCGGATAGATTTGATGTTGAAACCAAAAGTTCGACTCGAGAGTGTTTATTTTGATTCTCTGGACTAAATCTTTTGGCGCAAAAAATATTCCAATGTTGCATTACGATGTTTTGGAAGCTAAAACGAAAAACTTCGGATAGATTTAGATTGTTGAAAACCAAAAGTTCGTCTCGAGAGTGTTTATTTCGATTCTCTAAACTAAGCGTTTTGGCGCAAAATATTCCAATGTTGCATTACAATTTTTGGAAAATGAGCTAAAATGAAAAACTTCGGATAGATTTGATGTTGAAACCAAAAGTTCGACTCGAGAGTGTTTATTTCGATTCTCTGGACTAAATCTTTTGGCGCAAAATATTCCAATGTTGCATTGCATTACGATGTTTTGGAAGCTAAAATGAAAAACTTCGGATAGATTTGAGCGTTGAAAACCAAAAGTTCGTCTCGAGTGTTTATTTCGATTCTCTGGACCAAACCTTTTGGCGCAAAATATTCCAATGTTGCATTACGATTTTTGAGCTAAAATGAAAAACTTCGGATAGATTTGTGTTGAAACCAAAAGTTCGACTCGAGAGTGTTTATTTACGATTCTCTGGACCAAACCTTTTGGCGCAAAATATTCCAATGTTGCATTACGATGTTTTAGCTAAAAGCTAAAAAAAAAACTTCGGATAGATTTCAGTGTTGAAAACCAAAAGTTCGTCTCGAGTGTTTATTTCGATTCTCTGGACTAAACCTTGTTGCATTACATGTTTTGGCTAAAATATTCCAATGTTGCATTACGATTTTTTCGAGCTAAAATGGAAACTTCGGATAGATTTGCATTGAAACCAAAAAAACTTCGACTTGATAGTGTTTATTTTATTTCGATTCTCTGGACTAAATCTTTTGGCGCAAAAATATTCCAATGTTGCATTACGATGTTTTGGAAGCTAAAGCGAAAAACTTCGGATAGATTTGATTGAAAAAACCAAAAGTTCGTCTCGAGAGTGTTTATTTGATTCTCTGGACTAAACCTTTTGGCGCAAAATATTCCAATGTTGCATTACAATTTTTTGGAGCTAAAATGAAAAACTTCGGATAGATTTAGTGTTGAAACCAAAAGTTCGACTCGAGAGTGTTTATTTAGATTCTCTGGACTAAACCTTTTGGCGCAAAATATTCCAATGTTGCATTACGATGTTTTGGAAGCTAAAATGAAAAACTTCGGATAGATTTGTTTGAAAACCAAAAGTTCGTCTCGAGAGTGTTTATTTGATTCTCTGGACTAAACCTTTTGGCGCAAAATATTCCAATGTTGCATTACGATGTTTTGGAAGCTAAAATGAAAAACTTCGGATAGATTTGATGTTGAAAACCAAAAGTTCGACTCGAGAGTGTTTATTTAGATTCTCTGGACCAAACCTTTTGGCGCAAAAATATTCCAATGTTGCATTACGATGTTTTGGAAGCTAAAATGAAAAACTTCGGATAGATTTATTGTTGAAAACCAAAAGTTCGTCTCGAGTGTTTATTTGATTCTCTAAACCAAACCTTTTGGCGCAAAAATATTCCAATGTTGCATTACGATTTTTGGGAGCTAAAATGAAAAACTTCGGATAGATTTGATTTGAAACCAAAAGTTCGACTTGAGTGTTTATTTACGATTCTGGGACCAAATCTTTTGGCGCAAAAATATTCCAATGTTGCATTCACGATGTTTTGGAAGCTAAAACGAAAAACTTCGGATAGATTTAGCGTTGAAAACCAAAAGTTAAATCTCGAGAGTGTTTTTATTTGATTCTCTAAACTAAACGTTTTAAAGCAAAATATTCCAATGTTGCATTACGATTTTTAGGAGCTAAAATGAAAAACTTCGGATAGATTTCAGTGTTGAAACCAAAAGTTCGACCTGAGAGTGTTTATTTCGATTCTCTGGACTAAATCTTTTGGCGCAAAATATTCCAATGTTGCATTACGATGTTTTGGAAGCTAAAATGAAAAACTCGGATAGATTTATTTATTTGAAAACCAAAAGTTCGTCTCGAGAGTGTTTATTTCGATTCTCTAAACTAAACGTTTTGGCGCAAAATATTCCAATGTTGCATTACGATTTTTTGGAGCTAAAATGAAAAACTTCGGATAGATTTGATGTTGAAAACCAAAAGTTCGACTTCGAGAGTGTGTTTATTTGATTCTCTGGACTAAATCTTTTGGCGCAAAAATATTCCAATGTTGCATTACGATGTTTTGGAAGCTAAAACGAAAAACTTCGGATAGATTTGTTGTTGAAAACCAAAAGTTCGTCTCGAGAGTGTTTATTTAGATTCTCTAACCAAACCTTTTGGCGCAAAATATTCCAATGTTGCATTACGATTTTTAGGAGCTAAAATGAAAAACTTCGGATAGATTTGATGTTGAAACCAAAAGTTCGACTCGAGAGTGTTTATTTTGATTCTCTTGGACCAAACCTTTTGGCGCAAAATATTCCAATGTTGCATTACGATGTTTTGGAAGCTAAAACGAAAAACTTCGTATATAGATTTGTGTTGAAAACCAAAAGTTCGTCTCGAGTGTTTATTTCGATTCTCTAAACTAAACGTTTTAAAGCAAAATATTCCAATGTTGCATTACGATTTTTGGGAGCTAAAATGAAAAACTTCGGATAGATTTATGTTGAAACCAAAAGTTCGACTTTTGAGAGTGTTTATTTGATTCTCTGGACTAAATCTTTTGGCGCAAAAAATATTCCAATGTTGCATTACGATGTTTTGAAGCTAAAGCGAAAAACTTCGGATAGATTTATTTGAAAACCAAAAGTTCGTCTCGAGAGTGTTTATTTCGATTCTCTAAACTAAACCTTTTGGCGCAAAAATATTCCAATGTTGCATTACAATTTTTGGAAGCTAAAATGAAAAACTTCGGATAGATTTGATTTGAAAACAAAAGTTCGACTCGAGAGTGTTTATTTGATTCTCTGGACCAAACCTTTTGGCGCAAAAATATTCCAATGTTGCATTACGATGTTTTGGAAGCTAAAATGAAAAACTTCGGATAGATTTAGTGTTGAAAACCAAAAGTTCGTCTCGAGAGTGTTTATTTCGATTCTCTGGACCAAATCTTTTGGCGCAAAAAATATTCCAATGTTGCATTACAATTTTTGGAAGCTAAAATGAAAAACTTCGGATAGATTTGATTTTAAAACCAAAGTTCGACTCGACGAGTGTTTATTTGATTCTCTGGACTAAATCTTTTGGCGCAAAAATATTCCAATGTTGCATTACGATGTTTTGGAAGCTAAAACGAAAAACTTCGGATAGATTTGAGCGTTGAAAACCAAAAGTTCGTCTCGAGAGTGTTTATTTCGATTCTCTAAACTAAACGTTTTGGCGCAAAATATTCCAATGTTGCATTACGATTTTTGGAGCTAAAATGAAAAACTTCGGATAGATTTGATGTTGAAACCAAAAGTTCGACTCGATAGTGTTTATTTTTCGATTCTCTGGACTAAATCTTTTGGCAAAAAATATTCCAATGTTGCATTACGATGTTTTGGAAGCTAAAGCGAAAAACTTCGGATAGATTTGGTTGAAAACCAAAAGTTCGTCTCGAGAGTGTTTATTTCGATTCTCTAAACTAAACGTTTTGGCGCAAAATATTCCAATGTTGCATTACGATTTTTTGGAGCTAAAATGAAAAACTTCGGATAGATTTGATGTTGAAACCAAAAGTTCGACTCGAGTGTTTTATTTCGATTCTCTGGACTAAACCTTTTGGCGCAAAAAAATATTCCAATGTTGCATTACGATGTTTTGGAAGCTAAAATGAAAAACTTCGGGATAGATTTTGCGCATTTGAAAACCAAAAGTTCGAAAACGAGAGTGTTTATTTATTTCTCTTCTCTGGACCAAACCTTTTGGCGCAAAATATTCCAATGTTGCATTACGATTTTTGAGAGCTAAAATGAAAAACTTCGGATAGATTTATTGTGTTGAAAACAAAAAGTTCGACTCGAGAGTGTTTATTTATTTGATTCTCTGGACCAAACCTTTTGGCGCAAAATATTCCAATGTTGCATTACGATGTTTTGGAAGCTAAAACGAAAAACTTCGGATAGATTTGAGTTGAAAACCAAAAGTTCGTCTCGAGAGTGTTTATTTGATTCTCTAAACTAAGCGTTTTAAAGCAAAATATTCCAATGTTGCATTACGATTTTTGGAGCTAAAATGAAAAACTTCGGATAGATTTGATGTTTGAAACCAAAAGTTCGACTCGAGTGTGTTTATTTGATTCTCTGGACTAAATCTTTTGGCGCAAAAAATATTCCAATGTTGCATTACGATGTTTTGGAAGCTAAAATGAAAAACTTCGGATAGATTTGTGTTGAAAACCAAAGTTCGTCTCGAGTGTTTATTTCGATTCTCTGGACCAAACCTTTTGGCGCAAAATATTCCAATGTTGCATTACAATTTTTTGGAAGCTAAAATGAAAAACTTCGGATAGATTTGAGTGTTGAAAACCAAAAGTTCGACTCGAGAGTGTTTATTTGATTCTCTGGACCAAACCTTTTGGCGCAAAATATTCCAATGTTGCATTACGATGTTTTGGAAGCTAAAAGAAAAACTCGGATAGATTTAGCGTTGAAAACCAAAAGTTCGTCTCGAGAGTGTTTATTTGATTCTCTGGACCAAACCTTTTGGCGCAAAATATTCCAATGTTGCATTACGATTTTTGGGAGCTAAAATGAAAAACTTCGGATAGATTTATTTGAAACCAAAAGTTCGACTCGAGAGTGTTTATTTGATTCTCTGGACCAAATCTTTTGGCGCAAAAATATTCCAATGTTGCATTACGATGTTTTGAAGCTAAAACGAAAAACTTCGTATAGATTTGTGTTTGAAAACCAAAAGTTCGTCTCGAGTGTTTATTTAGATTCTCTAAACTAAACGTTTTGGCGCAAAATATTCCAATGTTGCATTACAATTTTTGGGAGCTAAAATGAAAAACTTCGGATAGATTTCAGCGTTGAAACCAAAAGTTCGACTCGATAGTGTTTATTTCGATTCTCTGGACTAAATCTTTTGACGCAAAATATTCCAATGTTGCATTACGATGTTTTGGAAGCTAAAACGAAAAACTCGGATAGATTTCAGCGTCGAAAACCAAAAGTTCGTCTCGAGAGTGTTTATTTCGATTCTGTGGACCAAACCTCTTGACGCAAAATATTCCAATGTTGCATTACAATTTTTCGAGAGCTAAAATGAAAAACTCGGATAGATTTCAGCGTTGAAAAAAAAAGTTCGACTCGATAGTGTTTATTTCGATTCTTTGGACCAAACCTTTTGACGCAAAATATTCCAATGTTGCATTACGATGTTTTGGAAGCTAAAACGAAAAACTCGTATAGATTTCAGCGTTGAAAACCAAAAGATCGTCTCGAGAGTGTTTATTTCGATTCTCTAAACTAAACGTTTTAAAGCAAAATATTCCAATGTTGCATTACGATTTTTCGGGAGCTAAAATGAAAAACTCGGATAGATTTCAGTGTTGAAACCAAAAGTTCGACCTGAGAGTGTTTATTTCGATTCTCTGGACTAAATCTTTTGACGCAAAATATTCCAATGTTGCATTACGATGTTTTGGAAGCTAAAACGAAAAACTCGTATAGATTTCAGCGTTGAAAACCAAAAGATCGTCTCGAGAGTGTTTATTTCGATTCTCTAAACTAAACGTTTTAAAGCAAAATATTCCAATGTTGCATTACGATTTTTCGGGAGCTAAAATGAAAAACTCGGATAGATTTCAGTGTTGAAACCAAAAGTTCGACTTTGAGTGTTTATTTGATTCTCTGGACTAAATCTTTTGGCGCAAAAATATTCCAATGTTGCATTACGATGTTTTGGAAGCTAAAAGAAAAACTTCGGATAGAAAACTTCGGATTTTGCATTACGTTTTTGAAAACCAAAAGTAATTCTCGAAGTGTTTATTTTATTTCGATTCTCTGGACCAAACCTTTTGGCGCAAAATATTCCAATGTTGCATTACAATTTTTGGAGCTAAAATGAAAAACTTCGGATAGATTTGTGTTTGAAACCAAAAGTTCGACTCGATAGAGTGTTTATTTCGATTCTCTGGACCAAACCTTTTGGCGCAAAATATTCCAATGTTGCATTACGATGTTTTGAAAGCTAAAATGAAAAACTTCGGATAGATTTAGCGTTGAAAACAAAAGTTCGTCTCGAGAGTGTTTATTTGATTCTCTGGACTAAACGTTTTGCGCAAAATATTCCAATGTTGCATTACGATTTTTGGAGCTAAAATGAAAAACTTCGGATAGATTTAGTGTTGAAACCAAAAGTTCGACTCGAGTGTTTATTTCGATTCTCTGGACCAAATCTTTTGGCGCAAAATATTCCAATGTTGCATTACGATGTTTTGGAAGCTAAAGCGAAAAACTTCGGATAGATTTGTGTTGAAAACCAAAAGTTCGTCTCGAGAGTGTTTATTTGATTCTCTACCAAACCTTTTGGCGCAAAATATTCCAATGTTGCATTACGATTTTTGGAGCTAAAATGAAAAAC